>JXCR01055570.1:257802-286497 GCA_002079205.1 Phalaenopsis hybrid cultivar | reverse complement strand
TATATATGTATATATATATATATATATATGTATATATATCTATATATATTAAAAAGATGGTTAACGGCGGAACCACCAACCACCCCCGGCTCGCAACCTATCAAGCCTAGGTTGGATTCATGCGCCAAACCACTCGAATACCACCCTCATAAAGAGGGGACTTACAACGCCGAAATGGATGCTCTACCACCGCATCATTCGTCTGGGGGGATTCGAACCCCAGTAAAGAGGGGACTTACAACGTCGAAATCAATGCTCTATCAACTGAGTTGGGAACGCGACGCATAGATATATATGCACTGCGTTCCCAGCTCTGTTGGTAGAGCATCCATTTCGGCAGTGTAAGTACCCTCTGGACTGGGGCGCGTTCCCAACTCGGTAGAGCAACTGTTTCAGCGGTGTAAGTCCCCTCTAGACTGGGGTTTGAATGCCCACCAGACAACTGATGTTATACATTTATATAATATATATCTATATCTATTATAATTATAAAATTTCTTATTAAATATCTTACTTTATAAATCCTGTCGAATGAGCCTTGATCAACCCGAACTCCTCTTCTCCCTTTGCACGCGATAATCTTCTTCCTACGCACGAGGCTCGGCTTCGACTCCCTTCAGCTCGAAGTGCGACGATATTGCGAGAGCGTCTCGACGCGATGCCTTCTTTTTCCTTTCCTATGCTCGTTACCGAAGCAGTCTCCTCCGCTCAACGGAGATGCTGCCTCTACCCTAATTCTCACATCGCCCTCCTCTCTTTCACACGTCACTCAGCTCCAACTAAGTCAGACTTTGACTTAAATAGGAGAATTTACCTCTCCAACATCTTGACCTCCACTCATTTCCTCTCTCGCTATGTTTGGNCTAAATCCACATAATCTTCATAACACCGCACTTCTTCCCACTTTTACATTAACCCCAACCTTCTCATTTCTACACAACTTGTTTCTCCTTGACTTTCTGAGTGGCAGAACTGTCAGATGCTCACAATACATCAGGAGGTGATATCAAATATACCTATAAAATTTACATATTTTTTTATTACTTTATCACTTGAGACACCTCTCTAGTTTAACCATGAAAGTTTGATTATGCAAGTCTACAATTTCATTCTATATTAACTAGAAGCACAATCTTGTGTATAATTTTTTTAGCACGGACATAAAAATCACATATATTATTTGGACGAATTGCAAATTAGATGTTTACAATTAAAAAAATTAACTAGCAGGAATTTATCAATCTACTATAATATATAAAGACATTTGAAATTTCAGGGGGTGGGAGGGCATGCACCTGCTTCTTGATTGGGACTGATACTTTTGTGGCCCATATAATAGAGCCAAGCTATTTGTCCATCACATGAAGTTATCATCCTAGTACAAGATTAGTTGACTATGATTCAATATATGGTAAAAGTTCATCCCATTTTTAACAAATTATATGCAACTTATCTTCTGAATCTTACTCTATCATGTTGCGATGGAATATGCACTAATGCGAAAAATAAAAACACCAATTCGAGAAATCCAAAATAGAAGAGATCAAACAGAAATACAATAAAGTCATCTAAAAAAAACACACAAGGATTTACGTAGGCTAAAATTAAGCGGTAAAAAACCACGAAACCACAACACAAAAAAAATTCACCATGAATAAAAGAAATTTACATATTACAGCACTCAAATTTTCTCTCTAAAATCAAACTTACAGAAGATTGCTTCAAACCTTCCTCTCGATCTCACAACCCTCACTATGAAATCAAACTCCCGACAATTCACCTTCGCAAGAAAACTATTAAGAAACACCACACACGAGTAAAGTCCTTCGTCGCTCGAATCAAAAACTAAAGAACCGAAACAAGATAACAATCTTTCTTAGCATAACCATGCCGAGACCAATATAATTATTCCAGGCATTCGTTCTTTTGCGTGATCATGAGAGAAGCAACAACGTAACTCGCCTGGTTGCAGCATAGTCATGCCGCCAAGTGTAACTATGCCCATTTCAGGTGTAGCTACACCATGCTACAGGCGCAAGAGCGCCCCATTGGAGGCGCAAGAGTTTGGGTGTTATGTGTTGCAGGCTTCAGATTCCAAAAATCTCCTACTTGGAGGCAGATAGCACATGCTACATGTCCAATAAATCTGCATCTCCAACTGTACCATTTGTATATTGTTGTACCGTAACATGGTGTACCTCCGGTCTCAACCTTCATGGACTTCAACTGAAACCAAGCATAGCTCCAACTTCTTGATAGTCACCACCTTAGTCAACATGTGTGCAGCATTCTTAGTATGTATCTTCTCCAAAAGTAACTGCCCATCTTCTAAGAGAGGGCGAATAAAATGATGTCTCAGCTGGATATGTTTTACCCTAGCATGCAAACGACGCTCTTAACAAGATGAATAACACTCATATTATCATTATGAAGCTTTCAAATCTTCCACTCCTCACCTAGTTCTGTCATAAAGCCATATAGTCAAATCATCTCCTTATTACCCTAAGTGCTTGCAATATATTCAACCTTCACAGTGGAAAGGCAAATAACATTATACAGTCTGAAAACCTAACTCACCGTTGTGTTCCTCAAAGTGAAAATATACCCTGTTGTACTCCTATCATTCAAATATCCAGTCAAATATGAATCTATAAGTCTTTATAGACTGATCTCTGCAATTCCATAGTAAAGAGTCTTATTGACTTTTTCTCTCAAATACCTGAGAATCCTTTTCAGCATGTGTCTGAATTGCCCATGTACCTACTGCATATGCAATATCTGATCTTCTATAAGTCATAATATACATCAGACTCCCAATTATTAAAGCATATGGAGTTCTTCTCATTTATGTTTGCTCTGCTTCAGACTTAGACAATAGTTCCTTAGATAGCCTAAAATGACTACTCAAGGTGATGATTGGTTTTACCTTGCCCATGTTGAAGCTCTAAAGGATCCTCTAAACAACTTTAGTACACATCTCATGTTCCTGTCGATTCTCATTCCTAGGATCTTTCTGTTTGAGCCTAAATCCTTAAACTTGAACTCACTTAATAACTTTAAATCACTGATTCTCTCTATATAAACCCAATGCAATCAGCATGTCATACACATATAAAAAAATAAGAAATCATAATTACTTGAGTTTTTGACGAAGCAAGAGTAGTCCATCTGGCACTTCATGCACCCACTGTCTGGCATTAAACTATCAAATCTCTACAACACTGTCTCAGGACGTGCTTCAAGTCAAAGGTTTTTCTTCAATCTTCAGATTAAATCTTCTTTCTTTGAAACCTCATAACCATGCGGTTGCAGCACGTATAATTCTCCTTTATATCTCATGAAATAATTTTTTACATACATCTGCTCCAGATGTAAATCTTCCTCTACTGCCAAACTTAGCATAATTAAGAGGGTTTTCATCTTTACAACAAGAAAAAAATTTAAGTGTAGTATAATCTTACTTTTGTTGAAACCCCTTCACAAAAATTCTTGCCTTAATGCCTCTGCTACCATTTGACTCATCTTTCAGCCTATAAACTCACTACTTGTGAAGTGCTCTTTTGTCATTTGAAAATATTGTTAAATCTCAAGTCCAATTTGACTCCAAGGACTACATTCATCATGCATGGCATGCTTCCACTCTTTTGAATCTTTAACTTGAGTGACCTCTTTAGAGCACTTTTATTCACCACTATTTGTTAGCAATAAATAAAACAAAAGAAGAACAACTCTGTGTTAGCATGATGGCTTTGCTGGAACTCTCGACATCAGTAGCAGGTGACTAGGAAACTTCTTGTGTTTCATCTAATTGAGCACTTCTTCTTGCTCCTCCCTCCTGGCCACCAGTGTCTTCTATCTCAACATATTTGAACTCTTCAGAAATGTCTAACGAGCAATCCTAAGTTATGATTTTATCCTTGTATATCTCCATTTCAATGAAAACAACATCCCTGCTCTTTATGAACTATTGATTCTGATAGTTCTAAAATTTATACCCAAATTCATCTGATTCATGCTCAATAAAAATGTACTAAATAGATTTCAAGTCAAATTTACTCTTGGCTCCTACATCAATATGTACATATGCAGAACAACTAAATACCTTCAATTGAAATATATTTATCTTTTTGTCACTCCAGACTTATTCAAGTAAGTCTTCCTTCAGAGGTACTAACGAACCACGGTTGATAAAATGCACTGCAGTGTTCATTGCTTCTATCCAAAACAGACTTAACAAGCTTGCATGCAACCTTATACTTGTGTTCATGTGCTCAACTACTCTGTTCTGCTATGGGGTTCTTGGAAAAGTGAACTCATGTCTGATCTTCTCTATAGCATAGTAATTTCTAAACCTCTGACACGATACTTGCCCTTCTAAACACTTCAATTTCAAACCTGACCATTTTCTACTATGGTCTTTCACTTCTTAAAAAATTTAAATACGCCACATCTTGTTTTAAGAAGTAAACACATACCTTTTTGGTTGATCTTGAATAATGTGAAAAAGCAGTGGGAATCTACTGGAGAGTAGGATCCCACACATCAGTATTTTTACTAGAGTTTCTTTGACTTCACCATTGACCAAGCTTTGGAGAAAGAGAATTTCTTATGGTTTTCATATACACATTCTTCAAAGAAATTCAAATCTACATATTCAAACCCTAGAGTTTATTCTTTGAAAGTAGAGACTTCAAACACTTTTCGCTTATATGGCCAAGCCTACAATGCAATAAACTTGCAGCCTCCATATGTCCAGCCATATTAATGAAATCTATCATTTCATAGATGAGGTAAAGAGCGCATTCAATGCTGTCATGAGTCATCACCGTTGCCCTTAATCATCTTCCACGAGTCACATGTGACAGTAATCACGTACCCTAACAACGTCAGTTGCCTCCAGAGAACAAATTTCTCTTCAGACTTGCAACATGTCTGACATTACTAAGCTTCCAGCCTATTTCATTTGATAACTTGATATCCACATAACTCTTTCCCACGATGTTGCAAGCAAATTTATCTCCCAAATAAAGCTTCCTTAGATCGCTCTGAGTGTAATTTTTAAACACCTATTTGTTGGAGCATGCATGAAAAGAGGGTTTTGAATCTACTATTCAAGGTTCAGTACTAGGGATAAAACTAGATAGACACCTTAAATTTCGCCAGTGGAGATTTGTCGAGATTCCTAGTCCTTCACCACCAACATTCCTTAATTTTATAGTCCTTAATTCTCTGTGGTTTTCTCTGCTTGATATGGATTTCTCTCTTTTAGACATGAATCTGTCATGTATTTTGTCAAGATTTCATCCCCTATTTTCAACATTCAATGCGAAACCTGAAGATTCATCATTCACTATATTCTACAAACTTCTTCATTCAGCACCAACCCCATAATATCATACAACCTCAATTTCATATACAAAAAAAAATTACTCACTATCATGGCCAAACCATCACAACTATCTGATAATAAAGACTGAATTAACAATATTGTCACCTCATCATCAAATTTGATCCATATAACACAACTAGATAGTTACAGTGTTGAAATTGTTCAAGTGATAACCATTGAACTGTCTTCCGCCAATTTTATATTGAATAACTTCTTCATCAGAAAAATCTTATTTCAAGCAGAAAATTTTTTACATATCTTTGTCAGTGTCTCTATGAGATACATTGTGATTATCTCATTCACTATACTGAATTTAATAGATGAAGAAAGTGGTAAACAGATCAAACTTAGAGAGGTTCGATCCAAAACTTCTCAATCCTCCATAGTCATTGATTTATGCTTCTAGGTGAATTCATTGCAGCGACAAATATATTTTTTTTGATGAAACAAATACTCCACTTGCATTCTCCATAATGAAAAGTTTGATCCATTGAACTTCTCTATTTTGCACATCGCTTCGTCGACCATTGCTCCACTCGAATTCGATACCCTACTCTGATATTACTTGTTGGGATAGACAATGCACTGAGGGCATCGATTGGTTCACAATCAAAACCAAACCAGGAAAAATAGAAACACTCATTCAAGAAATTCAAAACAGAAAAAAGTCAAACAAGACCAAAACAAAGTAATTTAAAAAAACGCACCGGGATTTACATGAAAAAACCTGAGAATAGAAAAAAATTACGACGACATCAAAAATTCACATTGAACGAAAAAAACTTACATATTACACCACTCAGATCTTCCCTCTAAAATTATTGGAGTTTACAAAATATCGCTCGAAACCTTCCTCTCAATCTCACAAGAGAAATCCCTCGCACCGAAATCAACCTCCCAACAATTCACGTTCACTAAGAAGCCTGTCGAGAAACCCCACACGTGAGTAAAGTCCTTCATCACTAGAATAAAAAACTTTAAAACCAAAACAAGAGAACAAACCATCTTGGTGTAACCACGCCGAGACCGATGTAATTATTTTGAATGCTCAGTCTGTTGCGCAAGCACGAGAAGCAATCGACGTAACTATGTCCAGTTGCATCATAGTCACACCCAGCATAACTATGCTAGTTTCATGCATGGTTACGTTATGCTGCAGCCGCAGAAGCACCTCTTTGGAGGCACTCGAGTTTNTACTCTGATATTACTTGTTGGGATAGACAATGCACTGAGGGCATCGATTGGTTCACAATCAAAACCAAACCATGAAAAATAGAAACACTCATTCAAGAAATTCAAAACAGAAAAAAAGTCAAACAAGACCAAAACAAAGTAATTTAAAAAATCACACCGGGATTTACATGAAAAAACCTGAGAATAGAAAAAAATTACGACAACATCAAAAATTCACATTGAACGGAAAAAACTTACATATTACACCACTCAGATCTTCCCTCTAAAATTATTGGAGCTTACAAAATATCGCTCGAAACCTTCCTCTCAATCTCACAAGAGAAATCCCTCGCACCGAAATCAACCTCCCAACAATTTACCTTCACTAAGAAGCCTGTCGAGAAACCCCGCACGTGAGTAAAGTCCTTCGTCACTAGAATAAAAAACTTTAAAACCAAAACAAGAGAACAAACCATCTTGGTGTAACCACGCCGAGACCGATGTAATTATTTTGAATGCTCAGTCTGTTGCGCAAGCACGAGAAGCAATCGACGTAACTATGTCCAGTTGCATCATAGTCACGCCCAACATAACTACACTAGTTTCATGCATGGTTACGTTATGCTGCAGCCTCAGAAGCACCTCTTTGGAGGCACTCAAGTTCGGGTACTAAGTGTTGATATGTTGCAGGATCCACCCTCCAACATATCAAGATAATGCAAAATGCAAATAACATTCACCAAGGTACATCTTATTGAATGTCTTGTAAGCTCAAGAAACAACCAAAAAAATTAAAGATTTAATAATCCACAATGTCACTCAATTAAAATTTTGATTTCCATTATTATTTAGTTTCCACAACTACATCTATCACTCTCGGTAGACCTTGTTGGTATCCAAAAGAAAATTCACGATTTTAATATCAATTGCATAGTAGGTTCCAATCAAATAATGTCTGGATTTCATTGATATTGACCTCAGAACAAGCCCTCGTATTCCTCTCCCTTGGTTCCTTCTTCTGAAATGGCACTGTTTGGATCCTCGGAGTCATGGTCGTCAAGTTACTTTTGTGGAATACTCAAGTGGTGTCGCTTTTAGTGGTTTTCTTCATTTGTTTCTTTTCTTCCACCATCTAAGCGAGCTCCATCGTCTCTCTCATTCAATGCGGTCTCAATAGTCAAAGTGTTGCTCGTATGTCAGGCTTTAGGCCTTTCATAAAGTTCCTCTCTAGTCCTGTTTCAAAAACTTCCCCCAGTCGTCCACACAATAGCTTGAACTTCTCCCTATACTTCATGACAGCCCGCTCCTAAGTCAATATATAAAATTGCTAGTATAGGTTTCTTTCCCGAATGAATCGAAAACATTCTAGAAAGCAATCATTAAATTCTGCCCACAAATGGATCAAGTATCTCGCCTCCCTCCTATGAAACCATGCTAGGGTTTTCCCTTCCAAACATAACATTGCCATCGTGAGCTTCTCCTCCCCATTTAGCCCATTCGCCGAAAAATTTTGCTTCACCAGATTCACCCACTCATGTGAATCTTCCCCCTCAAATATTGGCATCTTCAATCTCCTAAACCTAGCATCATTTCCCCAACTTCGTCTCCCTTCAGTATTTACCCTCGTGCATCTAAGGTGAAACTCCTAGATCATAGTCATATCTCATTCCAGTTTCATTCGTTCTTCGAGCTCTCTGGGCACCTTGCATGGCCCCTCTGAATTTCAGCCCCACCCCCTTGATCAAAAATCTCAATATGCCCCCCTCAGAGTCCTCGGGGAAGTTCTTGATGGCGGATGCATTCCTCATGCTCTTCTCATTCGATCTTTTTCCCCTTTGATTTGGCAAAAGATCCTCCTATAGATCCTTGGTTAGCCTTGCAAATTGAGCCACTGACTAGATCTTGTGTTCGACTCGATAAATCTCTTTATCATCTCCTCCAAGCTCCTGAAGCAACTTTCCATGGAAGAAAACATATCATCAATTGAGAAAAACCTTCATTTTATGGTGGAAACTTTCCTCCATCCCAGATTTAATTTGCCCTAGTTCTCCATCCAATCTCACTTCCAACACATCCATTTTTTGTTGCCTCCTCACAAAGATCTTGCTTTGAAACCAATTTGATACAAAACGAAGCCAAAATGAGCGAGAAAGTGGCAATAAATATGTGGGAAAATCTAATATAGAACTAATTTGATTAATATCAAAGAAAAAAAATTAAGACATAAGAGATGATCTAAAATTTGAGAGATGGATCGTCTCTCCACAAACCTTAGATTTCATTAGGAACATGGACAAAAGAAAAGCTGCAGCAAATCAAACATAAAATAAACACTAGCTAGTTTGCCCTAACAAATACTCCCCAAAATACATTTAATCTTCCCCACAAACCCCACCTTAATTCCCCTCTTCTACGTTGTTAACAACTGTGTGGGCCCCACCCAAGGGCTGGAATAGGCCTCAAATGCTCTTAGGGCTTTCACCCCTCTCGGCTGGGCTAGCTAGTTTGGCCAGGCCAGCTGGTGTAGCTAGGTCTAGCTAGGCCAGATCAGTCTTCCCTCGACCGGTTTGTCTGCCCGGTCTACAACCCAACTAGGCGTATCAAATACAGTAGAAAAAAAATACTTGCAACAATAAAAAAGACTAGCTAAACCAATATAGGTGATGCTACTTCGATTGACAAGAAACAAAATTTGCAGCAAAGGCAAGAATTTTGAAGTTGCAAAGCATGATTAAATGTATGGGTCACTACCACAAAGAAACAAAAATATCAACTCCTTGAGTTGAAATATTTGAACTTGTAAAGTTTATATTGTACCCCCAAAAACTTGTTTATTGATTAACTACCCCCAGTGTTTTACAACGTGATAAAATTAAGGGGCATTTACAAACATAGCACACAATTCTGATGTATTTACATATCTCAAGCCTACTCTTTCATATTTACACAACACTCATATCGTTAATATCACTTCAAAAATAACACTATTATCACTTTTAAAAGTCAAATACACCTTTTCAATGTTTTAAGCACTGAAGTGTTATGTATGTGAATATGAAAGATTAAGTGTGAGATATGAAAATACATAAGAGTTATATCATACGTATGTAAATTTCCTTAAACAATTAAATAGCAAACAAGTGACCCGGCAAATAAAACGTCAAGTAGGATTGCCTACAGGTATTCAATGCCCTATTCAGTAGAGCAACTAAAGATTCACAAGCACTAGTCAAATTCCGAAGTAGAGCAACATGTTTGCATTCAAATATTGTCATTACATCAATGGTTCAACACCGTAAGGAGTCAACAATACACCAATTTGTTGGCATGAAGTACATAAAGGCTTCCTTTCTGATTAGGGAGGCAAGAATTTAATATAAAAATAAAAGAGACCATCATCCTCACCAGCATCGATAAAACAAGATATGCTAGATGATAGTTGCAATGCACTAGAAAATAAATATTGGATGGACCCAAACATAGAGCTGTAATAATGTTGAGAATAAAATTGAAACCTTCGATCCCTTTACACAGGTCAACCAAATTAATGGTTCACATTCCCAATGATGAAGGCAGTTAATAAGAAAATAATAACTGGAGGGATCCTGATGCGAGAGAAGTTTTAGTCTATGTGTTTTAGTTTGTTGTTGTGTCTCTCTATTTTAGCATGACATACTTGTAACTAAGAGAGTGTAGCGTTTATAAATAGGAGTCATTTTGTGTGGGTTGGGATAAAGAGTTTTTGATAGGTTGTAATATCCTTTCCCGTATCCTTACGCGTTATGAAGCGTGTTCAGTATCCTGGAGTGATGCCCAAGTGATGATCAGTCATCTTTCTATTCAATTTTTGTTTTACCTTCTTACAGTATCATCTTGGTATTAGAGTTTTTGGATTCTTGCATCCAATCCTTTCCTGAACTGGCTGAGATCGTCTCTGGAATCCTCCTGAGATTGGTTTGGGGATCGGGTTGTAGATTTCTTCAGCCCAGCTCGTGCAAGATTGGTTATTGATTCTCTCCTACACATCCCTAAACTTTCCTCTCTCAAATCTATACCATCAATCTCTGGATGAACTGAGAGTTGAAACAGTCCAGTCATATCCTTGTTGACCTCTGAATTTCTTATCAGTTTTATGCACTTTTCTCCTTCCCAGAACTCTCGGAATTTTGGTCTACTATTGATGGCCGATTTTGAAGCAGCACCTTGGTGACTTCTCTGTGAAGCATGATCTCTAACCTAGCCCTGAAGGAGATCACTTTCTTCCTCCTTCCGCACGTTCGGCTGCTTTCAGCACATTCTACGCTCCAGAAAGTTTTCCACAGATTCTCTGCTATCCGATTTCTCTCTAGAAACTTGGAGAGGCTTGCGGTCAAGTTTTTTGCAGCAGATTGATGTCCAAGAATCTAGTATTTCTGTCCAAGGATCGTACAGATCTTTGAGAGGCTTGCACTTGTCAGTGCATTTTTTTTTCCAGTAATTAAAAGAAGCTGAAGATGCCGCCAAAGAGTAACAATGTCCGTCCAGCCTAAGATTTGGTTGTTGAAGAATTGCAACAAGAAACTCGTCGTCTACAAACACGATTGGCGCTTCTTCAACTGTGAGATTCGGAAGAACGTCAAAATGAATAAGGAAACGAGGTGATCGATAGGAAAAAAGATAACATCTTCGACATTCAATGAGGCGTGAAAATCGATGAAAGCCTTTAGATTTTGGAATCAAAATCGACCTTTCTGATTTTGATGGAAGATTAGATCCCAATGAATTCGGCAATTGGCTACATACATTTGAATGAATTCTGGAATTCAAGGAGGTATCACAAGAACATATCGCCAAACTAGTTGTGATCAAATTGAAAAAAGCCTCACTTTGGCGGGAAAACTTGAATATGATTCAACAAAAAGAAGGAAGATCCAATATCACATCTTGGACCAAGATGAAGAAAGAAATGCAATGAAAATTCTTACCCGAGCATTACCGGCAAAAGCCTTCATCCAACTTCATAACCTTCATCAACAAGAATTATTCGTGGAGGAATATATTGTTGAATTCAAACAATTGGGGTTGAAGTGCAATCTTTTAAATAGTTGAAGTGAGAAAACCAAGGCTTTCTTGCTCAGATGACATATACATCTAAGAACGTAAAGTCTTTAGGTGATATTCCAATAGTAAGTTTTTCCTGATAATTTGTCAGTGCTACCACTGGTTCAGAAGATTGATTTTACTATTGAGCTCTTGTCAGATTCAGAGTTTGTATCCAAAGCAACATATAAAATGGCTGTTAAGGAAATATAATGGTTGAAAAGTCAATTGCAAGAATTGCAAGATAAAGGTTCATCAGACCTAACACCTCACCATGGGGAGTTATAGTATTATTCATGAAGATGGATGGGAGCACATTATTGCATGTTTTATGGGTGATCTATGATCATCTATTGCTAAGTGGATTGAGATGCTTCAAAATTAGAACTTGAAGCCTATTGATCCAGTTCCAATAGTAATAATGTTGGAAGAGGCTTGATCATGAAACTTCAACTACCTGGGGATTAGATTGACATCATCATTTTTCAATGCCTCTTAGTTGGCTGCTCGATAGATATCAGATTTTGAGATTGCTCAATATGAGGGAACCTATCAAGGAAAAATGAAGTGGGAGCCAGAGTTTTACTTCAATTTAAATCTATTGATATATGTATTTTTAGTTTGTTATTATGTCTCTATGTTTTAGGATGACATACTTATAATAGAAGAGTTTAACCATTATGAATATGGGTTGTTGCGTGGGCTAGGTTAGAGAGTTTTTGATTGGTTGTCATAACCTTTCTCATATGCTAAGGTAATGAAGTGTATTCAGTATCCTGGAGTGGTGCCCAGGTTGTGATCAGCTATCTTTCTTTTCAATTTTTGTTTGACCTTATTATGTTGTCAAATCCCAAAAAAAAATATTAAGTATTGAGGCTATGAACCACACATCCTTCGATATTAAGTTAAAAGTTTGATTAAATTGGGAAATTTGTAAAAAGTAAATGGACAAATAATTTTAAACAGAAAAAGACTGAATTCAAAACTGATAAAAAATTCATAAAATTTTTTAAAAGAAATATAAAAAAATTATGTTAAAAAATTAAAATTTTTTTTGCGAAAATGTTCAGGTACATTTAAATTTTACCATCATTTTGTGGCACATAATCTCTATATTTCACCTAAAAAATGCCAAATGTTGGAAAAAATATTGTTAAAAATTTTAAAAAAGATAGCTAAAAAATTGGTTAAAAATATGGGAATGTTCCCAATGTTTATCAACATATACCGTTACTAACCTTGTTGAATCCACTTAAAAATGTATCTACATGCCTTATATTTTCATTTTTATGAATGAAGTCCCGTATTTTAATGTTTTCTTCATAAGTATCACTACTTTCCCTTACGTGAGCTTTAGACTTGTACTCTATATGTGCTTATAAAGCATCTCATGCATACCAACCATTTAGAGTTGAAAGTTAACCAAAATTGAAGGAAAGGAGTTACAAATCAAGATTTAAGGAGTTGCAAAAGGAAGTGTGATAGGCAATTCACATAATATGGAATGTTATAATTTTTCTTATGAGAGAATGAGAACAATCATTTATTATTTTACATCAAATTGTCTAACGATTAAAAAGCTAGGCACTCACCCAAGTGAAGTGAGAGCTCAGAATTTCATCTATCTTAATTACAAGAAATACTCTTATAAAAAATAACATAATAATCATCTTATAAAATTATACTATAGTAATGAAAAAAAAGACATTTAGATTTTATTACATTCCAAACACTAAAATGATAAAACATGACCAAATAAACAGTCTAAAAAAAGTGCCTGCAAAGCCCAAAAATTATGTTTCAATTTTAAGCAAGCAATTAAAACTTAAATATATAACTTTGATAGCTTAAAGTTAATCTAGACTTTGTTATTATCTAATTTATCTTTTTTGTCACATACTATCTTCCTTACCCTACATTTATAACCTTGCATCTTTGTAATGCCTCCTCGATCTCATCCTCTTCATCTTCAAAATCTATTAGTTCAGAACTAGAAGGTCTTGAACCTACATTTGATACAACTTGCATTTTAGTGATCATCTTTTTCTCTAGCTCTTGATGCCTTTCTATGTCATGCCATGTCAAATCTTCAACATCGAACATGAAGTCATGTTATACATTCAAACTGGTAGCATTCATCTTTACTCTCAAACACCTCTCATTATAATCAACAATGGCATTAAGAGAGATTAGATCAATAATGTTTTGCATCCCATGATGAGCCTTAGAAGCTCGATTACACTTCATAGAAACTAGATCATGCAATATAAGATGATTCAATACGTTCTTAAAAAAGATTCTTGGTGTTTCCAAACATTTATTATACTTTAATACTTAAATATATGTTCTACTACATACATAATGATTATACCTACTTTAAAAAAAAAAAATAATAATAATAACAGTAAATTACATTAAATAAAGGAAAACCTCATCACCTTGCAGTTTCTAAGCTTACACCCAGGTGTTTACCTAAGCAGCACCATAGTAATAGCATATTTCTAGGAATGTGAAGCACCACAACCTTGCCTAGACTCGCCAAGATGCTTAGATAAGCTTACACCAAGGTGTTTACCTAAGGACCACAACCTTTCTAAGCTTACACAAAGGTGTTTACCTAAGCAGCACCATAGTAATAGCATACTTCTAGGAGTGTGAAGCACCACAACTCGCCAAGGTGCTTAGATAAGCGCCAACAGCACCTTAAATAACATAGCTTGTGAATAGTCACAACTAAAAAGATGTTATTAAACTACTTAACAAGTCTAGGTCAACCTCAATCTGATGGCCATATTTAGGAGTCAATAAGCCATTTGGTGTTTTTGAAAGGGCATGAAGCCCTCTTTTTGCCAATGTTCGCAATGAAGTTAGCATCCTAAATTTTTTTGTTAATTTTCAATCCATAGTCCCATATGGATGCTAACACTAATTCTAATACCGAAATCACAAAAAAAAAATAAATAAATAAATAAAAACAAAAAAGAATAAATCATAAGACATTAACAGAATTTACCTCTATATCTCCTGTAACTTGTTTGAGCATGGGAAAAGAATCATTTAAAATATTACAAAACATAGTGCAAAAACAAAGCCATCACCATGTAAAATCTAATGTAAGAAGAGGGTTCTCTCCCCAAATGGAATAATAAATAACTATCCAAGCTGCCAATATGAAATCTTTGAAGTAGAAATGATGAAATTTGAATAGACCAGCACACATTATTGATAGGAGGAGGGGTATTTAAACCCAATTATGATAAGCATAATAAAGAAAAAAAATAAATCAGAATAAAACAACTAAGGAAAGGAAATAAACACAATAAAGCATAATACGAAATACATAATGAGGAAATAAGAGCTAATAATAAGTAATAATGGCTAGGATTGTCGTCGCTATAATCTAATACTCATCCTTAAGTTGAAGCATGGATGTCAGTCATGTTTAACTTGAATAGTTGACCACTAGAGGACACATATGGAACACAAATCTCTCCAGACTTAATCTTTTCAATAATGAAGTGCTTTTCGATCTCCGCATGTTTGGTACGATCGTGCTGTATTAGATTGTGAGCAATGCTTATTTTAGCCTTATTATCACAGAACAACTACAGCAGGATGGATGTTGGCATACGAACTTCGCGAAGGATGATGCGTAGCCAGATAGCTTCACAAATTACCAAGGTTATGGACTGAAATTCAGTTTTAGCACTGCTTCAAGCAATCACAGACTGTCTTTTGTTTTTCCACGTGACAAGATTACCTCATACAAATGAGCAATACCCCGAGGTGGAATGTCGATCCCGATCCAATCAACATCTGTATAAACAACAATAGACTAAGAAGTGTGGCAGAAAAAAACAAACCCATGTCAGTTGTGCTTTTTAAATAGTGGAGAATCTGATGGACAACTTGGAAATGGTGCTCATAGGGGTCATGCATGAATTGACTTATTATACCAACAACATGACATATGTCGTGGCAAGTATGGGTGAGGTAGATGAGTTTTCCCACAAGTTGCCAGCAATGAGTCTTGTTGACAGACACATCATTTAGAATATCAAACAATTTTTCATTTAGACCCATAAGAACATCAACAGGATTGCACAGAAGAATGTTGTTTTCTGTCAAGCGATCAATCATATATTTGTGCTGAAACAGGCAAATGCCCCGAGATGACCGAGTCACTTTCATGCCTAAGAAGTACCAGAGAGATTAAAAATAATGTCTTTTAAGAACTCTAGTGTTGAGAGATCATTACCTGTAAGAATAATATTATCAACATAGATAATAAGGATAGCTACCTGGCCATTAGAGCGAACTTCTCCTCATAATCAACTCCGTAGTCCGTGAGTCCCTTTGGTAACCAATCGTGTCTTGTTGCATTCAAAGGACCCGTCAGAATTGAACTTGGTGTTGAAAATTCAGCGAAACCCTAAAGCTTTCTTAGGCCGAGAAAGCTCCACGACGTCCCATGTATGGTTCCACTGAAGAGCATTCATCTCCTCTATTACTGTCAATTTCCAGGATGAATCAGCAAGATCAATCGCAATAGTAGCAGGGATCTGATAGTTCACCAGGGCAGTAGCAAATGCTCTATAGGTGAGCGATAAACCGTGGAAAGAGACATTTTGCCATAAGATCGAGGGAGCATATCTGATTGCATACCTTGATTGGAGAACTCACCTCCTCATTCGGAGGTACGATCGTGCTAAGGATGTCGCCTGAAGTAGAGTCAAGGTTCTGTAAGGAGTTAACAAACTCCAGAGTAAGAGCATTGGAACGAGTGTGTCAAGTCAGACATGGATAGGGGAAGAAGGAGATGGTGCACTCACAGGGACAGGGGATTCCTCAGTGGCAGGAACAATGGGGGGAACATATTTTGGTGCAAGATAAGGGTCAGTGTCTAAGAACCCAATCTCCCCCTCACTAGGGGCCAAGTTCGAAAAATATGGAACACTTTCAAGGAAGGAGACATCAACACTTGCATAAATTTTGTTAGTGGTTGGATCTCGACATTGATACTTCTTCTGAGTTGCAGAGTATCGAAGAAGGACACATTTTATGGATCCGATATCAAGTTTGCTCCGAGTAGAGGCAGTGTTTTGAACAAAGGTAGTGCACCTAAAAACTTTGGGATCTAATGTGGAGAAAATCTGATTGATAATGAAGCATGACATTGAGACTGATAAGGTTCGAAACTTGTGAATTTTGAAGCGCACTATTTATGAGATAGGTGGCGGTTAGAATTGCATCGCTTCAAAGCGTTTCAGGACATTGGATAGAAATATAATGAAGTGAGCAATGTTGAGGAGGTAGCGGTTTTTTCTCCTGGATACCTTATTTTGTTGCGGAGTGTCCGTGCAAGAACTATGGTGGAGAATTCCTTTACTAACCAAAAATTCACTCAAAATAGAGTTAAAAAAGTCACGATCATTGTCGGCCCTAAGGACCTGAATGGGAGTTTTGAATTGAGTTAAGACAAAGGTGTAGAAGTTTTAGAAGGTTACAACGACTTACGATTTGTCTATTAAAATGGAGACCCATGTCAATTGAGTGCAGTCATCAATTAAGGTCATGAATCACAGTTTATTGATGTAGTTGAAAGTGCAAGAAAAATCCCTTATGTCACTATGAATGAGGGAGAAAGGAGCGGAAGGTGTGTAGTTGTGAGGTGGGCAATGGTCTCAGTGATGCTTGGCTGACATGTCTAACAACAATCGGGGAACATGAAAAATAGACTCCAGAGTTTAACCGATCGTTAGTACAACCAACCCTTTGCCAACNTCGGTCCTAAGGACCTGAATGGGAGTTTTGAATTGAGTTAAGACAAAGGTGTAGAAGTTTTAGAAGGTTACAGCGACTTACGATTTGTCTATTAAAATGGAGACCCGTGTCAATTGAGTGCAATCATCAATTAAGGTCATGAATCACAGTTTATTGATGTAGTTGAAAGTGCAAGAAAAATCCCTTATGTCACTATGAATGAGGGAGAAAGGAGCGGAAGGTGTGTAGTTGTGAGGTGGGCAATGGTCCCAGTGATGCTTGGCTGACATGTCTAACAACAATCGGGGAACATGTAAAATAGACTCCAGAGTTTAACCGATCGTTAGTACAACCAACCCTTTGCCAATAATGAGACTACATGATCCATTGACAATCATGACAGGAATTTTTTCAGAGCATGAATCGTAAGTTAAGCAGCCAGTCAGGTGATCTGTGGCACCTAAATCAATAATTCACGAACTAGAAGAGAAATAAATTGTCAGAGCAATTGGAAGAGTACATTGTCGGATATGAGAGGTTGATGGACCCGCAGAGTCTTGATTGGCTCCAAGAAGCTTGATCAATTGCTCCATCTGATTCTTTGGGGATTTGGAGAATTCTAAGATGTTTCAGATAGAAGTCGGCTAAGTCGTGCCTTGTTTGATCTTCGCGTTGAGTCCCTTGGCTGCAAAGGATTTTGTCGAAGGATTGTATGTTGGCTTACCGTGAAGTTTGTCCCGAGTATGGTTGGGTTTATGACAGTAATCACAAGTGAGGTGACCAATCCGATGTAGCATAGACAAGGGCTAAGCACTATTAGAGATAGAAGTGGACGATTCAACTGAAGGAGTAGAAATGTCAAGCATGACAAGCCTCCTGCTTTCTTTCCGACGAATCTCGGTCAAAACAACGGGCGGAAGAAAGGGGATCCCAACCAAGAATATGGCCTTCATCAAGTTTGTTAAGGCTAATAAGGAATTGGAACATACGATCCTTTGCTACAATCTACTAGAAGAGGGATAAGTCAATCGGAGAATCCCAAATGTAGTCGTAGTACAGGTTACATTTCATCCATGGTGAAACAAGATCATTATAGTACTGGGTCACGACCCTTGACCCCTTTTTTGTCTCCCGAATATTCTTAGATACCTCATAGAGTTGGTCGAAATTTCTTACATCCGAATAGGTATCGTGGGCACCCGTCCAGGGGCACTAGCTATAGGAAGAAACATATACGACCAACCAATCGAACTCTCCATGGAGTTGATCAGCCATGGCATTACCATGGAGTTCTCCTCTTACCAAGCTCCATATGTCAGGTCAGTCTTTGAAGGCTTACAAACTATATCTGTGAGGTAACCAAACTTCTCACGTCCTTTGATGAACAAAGACACTACTTGGGACCACTGGAGAAATTTACGGTTGTTTAGGTTATAGGTTGTGATTAAGAAATTCATGTTGGTTTCCGATCCTCCGATCAGCACGGGAGCAGGGTTTAAAGCCGATCTTCTAGTGGAGTCAAGAACACCTTCTGAGGGTGACTAATTAAAAGAATCAGCCATAACTCCAACTGAGCCAAAGGAGCCAACGATGAATTTTGGTAGAATCACAAGGCACGAAAACAACGTTGGGCAGAAACCCTTTTGCAGAAATTGCAGAAATTGCAGGTAGCAGGAACCCTTCTTACAGAATAGCGACAGGAGTAGAAACTGTCGGACCAACAGGTATAGAAACCGAAACAACGAGAACTGCGTGTAGCAGAAACAACAGCAAAAAAAGGAACAGCGGCAACTTCCTCAACGGCAAAAAAGAACAGCGGCAACTGCAAGTAGCAGGAACAGCAGCAAAAAGGTAAACAATGCAGGAATAGCAACAAAAAATAAAAAAAAGAAAGAACAACAGCAAAAAAAAGAACNTAGTGTTGAGAGATCATTACCTGTAAGAATAATATTATCAACATAGATAATAAGGATAGCTACCTGGCCATTGGAGCAAACTTCTCCTCATAATCAACTTCGTAGTCCGTGAGTCCCTTTGGTAACCAATCGTGTCTTGTTGCATTCAAAGGACCCGCCAGAATTGAACTTGGTGTTGAAAATTCAGTGAAACCCTAAAGCTTTCTTAGGCCGAGAAAGCTCCACGACGTCCCATGTATGGTTCCACTGAAGAGCATTCATCTCCTCTATTACTGTCAATTTCCAGGATGAATCAGCAAGATCAATCGCAATAGTAGCAGGGATCTGATAGTTCACCAGGGCAACAGCAAATGCTCTGTAGGTGAGCGATAAACTGTGGAAAGAGACATTTTGCCATAAGATCAAGGGAGCATATCTGATTGCATACCTTGATTGGAGAACTCACCTCCTCATTCGGAGGTACGATCGTGCTAAGGATGTTGCCTGAAGTAGAGTCAAGGTTCTGTAAGGAGTTAACAAACTCCAGAGTAAGAGCATTGGAACGAGTGTGTCAAGTCAGACATGGATAGGGGAAGAAGGAGATGGTGCACTCACAGGGACAGGGGATTCCTCAGTGGCAAGAACAATGGGGGGAACATCTATTGGTGCAAGATAAGGGTCGGTGTCTAAGAACCCAATCTCCCCCTCACTAGGGGCCAGGTTCGAAAAATATGGAACACTTTCAAGGAAGGAGACATCAACACTTGCATAAATTTTGTTAGTGGTTGGATCTCGACATTGATACTTCTTCTGAGTTGCAGAGTATCGAAGAAGGACACATTTTATGGATCCGATATCAAGTTTGCTCCGAGTAGAGGCAGTGTTCTGAACAAAGGTAGTGCACCTAAAAACTTTGGGATCTAATGCGGAGAAAATCTGATTGATAATGAAGCATGACATTGAGACTGTTAAGGTTCGAAACTTGTGAATTTTGAAGCGCACTATTTATGAGATAGGTGGCGGTTAGAATTGCATCGCTTCAAAGCGTTTCAGGACATTGGATAGAAATATAATGAAGTGAGCAATGTTGAGGAGGTAGCGATTTTTTCTCCTGGATACCTTATTTTGTTGCGGAGTGTCCGTGCAAGAACTATGGTGGAGAATTCCTTTACTAACCAAAAATTCACTCAAAATAGAGTTAAAAAAGTCACGATCATTGTCGGTCCTAAGGACCTGAATGGGAGTTTTGAATTGAGTTAAGACAAAGGTGTAGAAGTTTTAGAAGGTTACAGCGACTTACGATTTGTCTATTAAAATGGAGACCCGTGTCAATTGAGTGCAATCATCAATTAAGGTCATGAATCACAGTTTATTGATGTAGTTGAAAGTGCAAGAAAAATCCCTTATGTCACTATGAATGAGGGAGAAAGGAGCGGAAGGTGTGTAGTTGTGAGGTGGGCAATGGTCCCAGTGATGCTTGGCTGACATGTCTAACAACAATCGGGGAACATGTAAAATAGACTCCAGAGTTTAACCGATCGTTAGTACAACCAACCCTTTGCCAATAATGAGACTACATGATCCATTGACAATCATGACAGGAATTTTTTCAGAGCATGAATCGTAAGTTAAGCAGCCAGTCAGGTGATCTGTGGCACCTAAATCAATAATTCACGAACTAGAAGAGAAATAAATTGTGAGAGCAATTGGAAGAGTACATTGTCGGATGTGAGAGGTTGATGGACCCGCAGAGTCTTGATTGGCTCCAAGAAGCTTGATCAATTGCTCCATCTGATTCTTTGGGGATTCGGGGGATTCTAAGATGTTTCAGATAGAAGTCGGCTGAGTCGTGCCTTGTTTGATCTTCGCGTTGAGTCCCTTGGCTGCAAAGGATTTTGCCGAAGGATTGTATGTCGGCTTACCGTGAAGTTTGTCCCGAGTGTGGTTGGGTTTATGACAGTAATCATAAGTGAGGTGACCAGTCCGATGTAGCATAGACAAGGGCTAAGCACTATTGGAGATAGAAGTGGACGATTCAGCTGAAGGAGTAGAAATGTCAAGCATGACAAGCCTCCTGCTTTCTTTCCGACGAATCTCGGTCAAAACAACGGGCGGAAGAAAGGGGATCCCAACCAAGAATATGGCCTTCATCAAGTTTGTTAAGGCTAATAAGGAATTGGAACATACGATCCTTTGCTACAATCTACTAGAAGAGGGATAAGTCAATCGAAGAATCTCAAATGTAGTCGTAGTACAGGTTACATTTCATCCATGGTGAAACAAGATCATTATAGTATTGGGTCACGACCCTTGACCTCTTTTTTGTCTCCCGAATATTCTTAGATACCTCATAGAGTTGGTCGAAATTTCTTACATCCGAATAGGTATCGTGGGCACCCGTCCAGGGGCACTAGCTATAGGAAGAAACATATACGACCAACCAATCGAACTCTCCATGGAGTTGATCAGCCATGGCATTACCATGGAGTTCTCCTCTTACCAAGCTCCATATGTCAGGTCAGTCTTTGAAGGCTTACAAACTATATCTGTGAGGTAACCAAACTTCTCACGTCCTTTGATGAACAAAGACACTACTTGGGACCACTGGAGAAATTTACTGTTGTTTAGGTTATAGGTTGTGATTAAGAAATTCATGTTGGTTTCTGATCCTCCGATCAGCACGGGAGCAGGGTTCAAAGCCGATCTTCTAGTGGAGTCAAGAACACCTTTTGAGGGTGACTAATTAAAAGAATCAGCCATAACTCCAACTGAGCCAAAGGAGCCAACGATGAATTTTGGTAGAATCACAAGGCACGAAAACAACGTTGGGCAGAAACCCTTTTGCAGAAATTGCAGAAATTGCAGGTAGCAGGAACCCTTCTTACAGAATAGCGACAGGAGTAGAAACTGTCAGACCAACAGGTATAGAAACCGAAACAACAAGAACTGCGTGTAGCAGAAACAGCAGCAAAAAAAGGAACAGCGGCAACTTCCTCAACGGCAAAAAAGAACAGCGGCAACTGCAAGTAGCAGGAACAGCAGCAAAAGGTAAACAATGCAGGAATAGCAACAAAAAATAAAAAAAGAAAGAACAACAGCAAAAAAAAGAATAGCGACAAAAAGGAACAACATGCTGAACAGCGGCAAAAAAGAGGAGGCCCGTTGATGTGCTTGAACCTGCAGGTAGGTCGGTTGCTAGGAGAAGAAGTCGGCTACTGAAACCAGGGTTAAGCTCTGATACCATGATGAAATTTTGAATAAAATAACAAATTATTGACAGGAGGGGTATTTAATCCCAATTATAATAGGCATAATAAAGGAAAGTAATAAATCGGAATAAAACAACTAAGTAAAGAAATAAAACAGAATAAAGCAAAATAGGAAATACATAATGAGGGAACAAGGGTAAATAATAAGTAATAACGGCTAAGGATTATCGTCATTATAATCTGATAAGAAATATAAAGTCCTCGATTAGGGCAAAGTCTAGATGCTTTGCTCCATTCATTGCTTAAACAGTCTCATGAAAAATCACATTTGATGCTTATTTATCAAGGCTAAAGCAAGCCATTTCAAAGCTTAAGGTTCAACACAACTTTAATGGAGTGTTCTCTCCAAAATGTATGTCAATTCAATTCAAATAATATTAAAGTTCAAACACTTTCATGGTTTGACAAAATTCATATACATATCTTTTCATTAGTTATTTTCATAAAAAAAGCATCATTACAATTGATCTTCCTGGCATAAAGCAAAATTATATGTTAGATACTAATATCATTTCATTTAAATTTTTATTTAATCTCTCTCTCATGACTTTATTGTATAGCTTATAAGATGAAGCCCACATAGGTACCACAAACATGTAAATCTTTCTTAGTCATGATAATGGATAGTCATTTCACTCTTACTCAATTTAAGAAGATGGCAATACTATATCTCCAATATCTCTCCTAATATAAACATTTGAGATAAAGCTTTACCCACATGCATCTTATTCAAAGCAAATCAAATCCCACTTGTTCATGGAATTTAAATTTGAATGGGGTGTCAATATATAATAAAGCTATTAAACAACATAATTGATTTGTGTTTAACAAAGAAAGGCATATTTGGACCCCACACCCTAGACATAACGTTCATTTCATGTGAAATACCCTCATCATGCTAGTTCAGGCCCCAGCACATTCTCAATTAGTCAAAAATAAAAAAATAATAATAAAAAAAAAGCATATAGTGCTTTTATTTGCTACAATCTCTCCAGCATCTTACCTCTTATAAGTTCAATTATTTTATTTATTCCTTAGGAAATTAGGTTGCTATAATCATAGCTTAAAACTAAGCATTGAAATCAATTGAATATTATTTAATTCAATTGTCATTATTTCTTCTCTTATTTTTCAGCTCTTTCCACTCAAATAGTTCTTGTTGCATCAATTCCAAGGAATAGCAAAGTCATTGGGCTTCCATTGTCCCTCTATACTTTTGTTCCCAAGCTTCAGCAGTACAAGAAAATAAAAGCAGCCCACCCACTAACACCTGTCCACATTTGTTATCCTCCACTCCATTTGGGTATAAACAGTGAATCACCTCACTAATATTTGCTGAAATTTGACTTTCAAAGGTAATGAACAGCAAGCAAATATAATAATTGCAAAGCAAAGGAAAAGAAAGGTCAAAGAATATAAGATAACATAATTAGTGATTTGATGATTAATTACATAGTAATATCTTTTCCTTGATCATATTACCATCATCTGGGAAGGTGGCTATCTCATAGGGAATCCTAAATCTTTGCATGCCTTTTAATGAAAGCCTAGGTTAAATAAAAATTCTAGCAGTTCCATAATATTCTGCAGTATTACTTTTCAATCATTGATGTCATAATGGTATAGAATTGAGGTGCCAGATAGATTAAGGATCAGCATGTTTAAACCTATTTCAAGCTAAGAAAAGTTCAGCCTAGATAGGAATTAGCGCCATATGTGTGGAGCAAAATAGCCTATGGCGTGCTGATTGTTTTTGATAACACTAACGCATAAACTTTGACTAATATGGTCATTTCACACTTCAACCATATATTTATGCAGTCATAACATTACTATCTATGCTACAAAACTAAATTAAAAAGTCCACCAAATTCAAAGAATGATTGTTATGGGCTATTAACAACTACATCTAACCAGGAATAGATTATTTTTCTTAAGTAAATTTCATCAACTCAATGAACGAAAAACATATCGACAAAATGTTAGAAACTTATTTCTAAAAGCAAAAACTGAAACAAATCAAGCGATTCTAATGATTAAAATGGTTACATTACCATGTTAAGTGGATACTATATTTCAATTACTTTCTTGCAAATGGCAATGACAATTTTACTTCAGGACACTACCCAATCCTATAGGTACAACGAAAAAAGATTCCTACATCTATAATATTTCAATTATTTTCTTGCAAATGGCAATGACAATTTTACTTCAGGACACTACCCAATCCTATAGGTACAACGAAAAAAGATTCCTACATCTATACTTCAGCCAGCCATGGAGTACTGTTGTGTAAAAAGCACAAGAAATCTTACCAGGGCAACGAAGAACCGCACAACAACATTTGATAACTTTATGGCAGAATACTGCATCCAGGTTTTTCTAACAGCCATCCGTTCTGCAAAATGATTGGTAGCAGATNAATTAGTAATGAGACCAACTTAAAGTTTAAAAATTTTTAATGTTAAGAACTATGAAAATATGAGTTCATATCTAATTCAAAAATATTGTAAGTTCCCTAAATTTAGTTTTTCGTTCTTTTATTTTCTCCAATTAAAAATTTTTATTAAAAATAAATTTACTTACAATATTATATTAATAAGCTTAAGATTTTTATCAAGTTTTATACTTTAAAAAGATCAAATGTAGAACCAATTTTTGGTTAGGCACTAATCCTCAAGCTTCTCTTCCCTTACATTTCTTTTCTTTTTCTTTTCTTTTTCTTGTTCTCTTTTTCTTTTTCTTTTTTTATTCTTCTTTTTTTTTCTTTTTCAGGCAAGGATTACTATATCTGGATAAGCATTTAATGATTTTGAATTTCACTTCTCCTTTCCTAAAGTAAAGTCTTGATATAAAAATTTTACTTATAATAATAATTTAAAAATCATTTTAATAAAACAAATTTAAGTATTAAAAATAAAGTCTAAATTGTTTAAATTTTTCAAAAATACAATTTTTCTTACTAAAGATAGTCACTTTTATTAATCATTTTCTAGNCCCAAATATTAGCCTATATGGGGACATTCCTATAGGAGTTCTATATACAGTCTTATAAGCCCACAAAGCATAGTCATGTTTGACCGACTAATCCATTTTTGCTGTATTTATAAATTTTTCCATAATTCTTTTAATTTTTTGATTGGATAATTCAGCCAAACCACTTGTCTGAGGATGATAAGCAGTAGCAATCCTATGATTTGTATGATATTTTTTTAATAACTTCTCCATAATGGCATTTCTGAAATGACTTCCCCCATCAGTAATGATAACTCTCGGCATCCCAAATCTACAAAATGTGTTTGTTTTCAAAAAATTTGCAACACTTTGAGCATCACATCGAGATAAAGCAATAGCTTCTATCCATTTGGATACATAGTCCACTGCTAACNCAGCACAAAAATCATCAAGATAATGGAGGGAATGAAAACAACACAACTTACTAAAATATATTTATAGATAAACTAGTGGTTGTTATTAAGAGAATTCCACAACTATAATTGCAAGGTTGCAAAAGGTGGACAGATCAACATTTCCTAAAGTTACATTCGACAAATTAATTTAGAAAATAACAGTTTAGAAACAATTGAGGGTGAATAGCTCATAAATGTTCCTAGTGAGAACGTANAAATTGCAAGGTTGCAAAAGGTGGACAGATCAACATTTCCTAAAGTTACATTCGACAAATTAATTTAGAAAAATAACAGTTTAGAAACAATTGAGGGTGAATAGCTCATAAATGTTCCTAGTGAGAACGTGAGTGGCTGTTCCTGTTATTATGCTATCAAAAATGATGATAGCTAAGCTCTAAACCAGAAGCTTGATATGATGCTTTCTCGTCACATAACTACATAGAACACATATGCACATAAAGGTAATAAAACATAGCAGAAAAATAAGATGACAATCGCTTTGCAAATATAAAATAACAAGCAAGTNGCTTGATATGATGCTTTCTCGTCACATAACTACATAGAACACATATGCACATGAAGGTAATAAAACATAGCAGAAAATTAGATGACAATCGCTTTGCAAATATAAAATAACAAGCAAGCAGATGACATTGTCCAAGTACCTCATCTAACATGAAGGTAAAAGCAACATCAAAATAAAGGAAAATAAGCAAGCCCGTATGACAAGTCATGTGAGCTTGGTAGTGGTGGTGGCGGTGGTCGTGGCGGCAGCGGCGGTGGCGGCGGCGGCGGCGGTGGCGGCGTGACAATGGTAATCTCTTGNGCAACATCAAAATAAAGGAAAATAAGCAAGCCCGTATGACAAGTCATGTGAGCTTGGTAGTGGTGGTGGCGGCGGCGGCGGTGGCGGCGTGACAATGGTAATCTCTTACTACTCTCAAGCAGGTACACACATTATTAAGGCATTCTTAGACGAGCATCTATCCTTGAGCCAATAACATCTGCGCGATTGCTTTTCCTTGAATTGATAGATGAATGATAATTCTTCCAATGTTGAATGCATGTTAGTTTTTGATAACAAAAACTAAAATTCGAGCATATGAAATGTGAAACGCTTCACAAGTTTGATGCCCTCATAAATAACATAAATCAAATTTATATACAAAAGATTCAAGTTCTTGACAAGTGACACAAAAGAACAAATGCAGGGTTATAAATTCAACGACAGAAAAGAGAGAATGGATAATGAAAAAGACGAAAAGGATAATGATGAAGATTTGATTATCCCAAAGATATACATACTACATACTTGGATAATTTAACTGTATGTATGTAAGGTAAGCTATTTATCATGATTTTCAAATTTGTAATACCAATGAAACTTCAAAAATTAAGTTTACCCGCATAAATTTCATATGATGATTATTTTTAACCTCTTTGAATGTATTACATATAATTAAAATAAATTTATAAGTTAACTAGATTTACACATTTTAGTGCCTCACTTCAGTCAGGCAAGGCCCCACCAGCCTCACCCCACAACCCCAATCTTGGTTTGGCTCTCACCCCACTCCCTAGGCAAAGCCCTACTTCCAATCATTTAGAGCGCGAGAAGAAAATTCATTTGGACAAATAATTACATTTTCTTGAGTGAACTTGATATATGCTGACAAAAAGGGTTATATGAAATGAACTGGCAAGATATTTTTCATTCGTGATTTAAGTACTTCATATAGCTTGTAATATCTAAGATACCAAATAGCCTAAAACCGAAGGGAAAAAAATTACTAAAATGCATGCTTCGTATAAGCAAATTCAACTAGTGAGACCTTGAAAACCTTACTTTTGCTTGAAAAGCAAAATGCAAGCTCGTAGCTATATCTAGCATATCACTCTCCATTGAAGCAACCTATTAACAGCAAGTTATTGACATAAAACACAGAATTTCTAATTAACACTTTAAAACATGAAAATTGAAGCTGTGGGGTCACTAAAATACCTGTATCGTCGTCATCCTTAGAAGCAATCCCATCACACCGCATTGCTTTCCCCCATTGCATTCTGTAACATGTATTGTGCTCAATGACAGGTCTATGGCTCCAATCACCCTTCACCCTTGGATTGAAGTGCAAAATCTTTGGCGGTTCCTCACCATCAACTGCCTTAAGTCCTTGCAGCTCAACGATAAACTGAGATACCATGACTATCCCTTCCCCCTGCCTCAGCTTCGCCAGCTGAGGTACAAATTCCTGATGAGCATAGTGTGGAGTACCGATCACAGTGATGGAAGAACCCACCTCGAGTCCACATGGCAGAAACATCAAGCTCTCTCCAGAGCCCGTCTCATCTTTCCCCATGGAGACAGATATGGGGCACGGCTCTTGCTTCTTTTCAAGAAACGTAGCCGGGTTCAAATCCCCTTTGTCCTCAAAATTCTCCACTTCCCTCCAAGCCTTCACTCCCAAAGTCCAAGCTTCATGAGCCATCGTCTCCAGCTCGGTGAGATTGCCACCCCAATGCTGCCGCCTCTCCATTAGAGCGCTGGTGATCCTGCCATAGTGGTTTAAAGAATACAAGTGCTTGCCGCCGGTGGGGAGGACGATCGGGTCGCTCCCGGGCTTCGGCGGTGGGTCTCCACCATCCAGGTCGCGATGGAGCGAATCTGAGTAGGCGGAGCGGAAAAATGACCGGCTCGCGTCCGCCACATCATCCCC
>JXCR01055570.1:208769-256512 GCA_002079205.1 Phalaenopsis hybrid cultivar | reverse complement strand
GAAATTTTGTGTTAAATCACCCCAAGTTCTGATAAATCTAGGTGCTAACAAATTCAACCACATCTTTGCTTTAGCCCTTAGTGAGAAAGGAAACAACCAAATTTTTATGGCATCATCTGAAACACCATCGTATTTAAATGTTGCACACAATTCTAGAAAATTGGTAAGATGTAAATTTGGAGCTTCAGCTAGTGATCTCCCAAACTGATTATTTGATACTATTTGGATAATAGCAGGTTTAAACTCGAATGAATTAGCCACTACAGTATGTTTTAAATACTACAATGAAGTTCATCTATAGTAGGGTTGGCATAATCTCTTAAAGGTCTAAACTCTTGATGAATTTCAGCATTTTAGTTATTTTGGTTTTTCATTTCTGTAATTTTTTTAGATTTTTCCAAGATTTTTAATTTATTTAGNTTGGTAAGATGTAAATTTGGAGCTTCAGCTAGTGATCTCCCAAACTGATTATTTGATACTATTTGGATAATAACAGGTTTAAACTCGAATGAATTAGCCACTACAGTATGTTTCAGAATACTACAATGAAGTTCATCTATAGTAGGGTTGGCATAATCTCTTAAGGTCTAAACTCTTGATGAATTTCAGCATTTTAGTTATTTTGGTTTTTCATTTCTGTAATTTTTTTAGATTTTTCCTAGATTTTTAATTTATTTAGTTTTTCTAATTTTTCTAATAGTTATTTCTAATTCAAAATCGTAGGGCACTAGTCCTTCATAACCTGAACCGCGCATACACTAACATAAAATAAAATAAAACATAGNTAATTCAGAATCGTAGGGCACTAGTCCTTCAGAACCTGAACTGTGCATACACTAACATAAAATAAAATAAAACATACAAAATAAGATACAATATTTAAAGTTTATATAATACTTTCTAAAAATAGAAATTTACTTAGTTTTCGATCCCCGGCAACGGCGCCAAAAACTTGGTACACGTACTTAATACTTATGCACATTATAGCAATAGTTCTGATGGTATTTTTCACTAATATTTCCTTATTTTGAACCAAAACCAAAAACTTGATCTTGAATAAAAATAAGAATTTAACTTTTTAATTTATATATATTTAAATTGGGATACTACTCAAGTATACGTATCGTTATCAAGTAATATAGGACTTTTTGATTAAGACTTGAGTATCGAACCCATAGGGAAANTCAAGTATACGTATCGTTATCAAGTAATATAGGACTTTTTGATTAAGACTTGAGTATCGAACCCATAGGGAAGATTATGCAATATGCACTTTCTAGAAAGTTTTTCTATTTTTAATNTCAAGACTCGTGTGTTATTGTGTGTTGTCTTTCTCAATCATTCTCGTTCTCCCTCTCTTTGTTTCACTTGTTTGTTCCATGCTCTATTGAATTTAACATTCTAAATGGTGCGGTGGGCATGGAATCATGTCACCAATAAGAAGAGGAGTGCGTCACGGGGAAGGAACTCATCTGGAAGATACTACAAACATGGAGTACAGGAGGGGATTTGTACAATAGCAAATATAGGAACTTGGAGATCAAATGGAGGAATTGACTTGCACACTACTCGAAGGAAGTGCTCAAGCTCCTCAGGAGCAGATTTCCTGAGAAGAAGAACCTAAACCTCAAGGTCGTTGATCGGCTCAGAGGGCCGAAAAAATTGAAGACTCCCAGTACCATAATAGTGTTGGGTTTAAGTTGTTGGTTAGTTGACTGATTGGATGAATGGAGGTTTGCCACCAGCTGGAGAATGTGTTCTCTTAGCAGATCTCTGATACTGAGCCAGCGGAGAAGTTAAAAACTTTCTCCTCTGGAATCATATAAGAGTCAAAGCGATTCAAATGACCACATAACTTCCCTTGAGTTGGTTGTCTACATTCTCAAAATCTCTGACAAGCTGAAGTGTCAATTATTCTACATCACACTGAGAGATTCGACCCTTAGGAGGTTTAATGGCCTTCCAACGGGGGTAATCACCTCTTTCATGAAATTTAAGGGAAAGTTCAAGGAGCAGTTCACTGGTGCCCATATACCTCATAAGAACACACATGTCAAATGGCACCTCAAGCAAGGGTTGAACGAGAACCTTCATTTGTGTGTTGCTTGGCTCTGGAAAGAAATGTTGTAAGTGTAGGATCTTGAACCCATAGTAGCACAGACTACCCTGACTCTAAGGCTAAGGAGCAAGCAATTTAAATATGCTCTAGGTTTACAACAAATCAATGGTCTGGTTAAACTCTTAGAATTAGTCAATCACCATATTATGGCAGAAGAGTATGTTTATATGTCCTACCAAAAAGCCAAACAATATGAACAACACTCGCAGAAGTGAGCCTCACAAGATGATGGGTGGAGGCCAAAGGACGGCCCACGTCCTATACATGAAGACCATCAGTCACCACATGACGATAAAGGGGTTGAAAGAAACCAGCGAAGAGGAAGATGGAGTTGATCGAACGATCGATTATCGAACAGCCGAGAGGTACCAAAAGCCACTCAATAAAGTGCTTCGATGGATGAATCGATGGAGGCAATACAAGACAATAAGTACTTTAAAAAAGCTCTACCGATAAGTGCCAAAGCTTTTCTTCTGAACACAAACAAGTTCTACAAATACCACAAGGACCATCACTATGACACGGAGGAATGCATGAATGTTTGAAACTTGGTCAGAGAGTTGATTTGGGCCGAAAATATTTTGATTGAGTTTAGGCCGATAAACATGTTTAAATTAGATAAATGTGTTTGAAACTTGATCAGAGAGTTGATTTGGGCCGATAAACAACTACAATGTAAGTAATATTTTGATTGACACTAAAAGTTCAAGGAATATCTTCTCCAAGTCAACTTTTGATAATATGCATATATCGATTGACTGAATGATGACTCTCTATTGTTTCTCTAGCGAGCAAAAGGAGGCCTTAGGAATAATCGGGCTATCATTCACTTGAGGGGAAGGTGAAAACTAGTTTACCAACATAGAAAACTTCTTGGTGGTTGATGCACCACCTACTTATAACACTATGTTTAATCACCCACTGCTCAATGACTTTAAAATTGTTGTCTCCTCATACCATGTCATGATAAAGCTTCCATGAAAGGGAGAAATAATTACTGTTTGGGGAAATTCGAAGCACTCTCATACATGCAACATCTAGGTGGTGGCCAACGTGGAACATGAGTTATTTGACATTCACAACCAACAAGAGGGGGTATCGTGACCGATTAGACCACTATCAAGATTCTTGCTGTCCACAATGAACTAGATAATTTTTTTTTTTTCTAATCAATGAGAGTTTTGATGCATGACATAAAGACTTGCTGATCCAAACTATCCAGGAGCATCAGAGCTTTTTGCCTAGTTAGCCATTGAAATGTGAGGAATCCCAATGGAGTGTCATGCCACTGCCTAAATGTTAATCCAATCATCTGACCAATGAAAAAAAAAAGATGAGAACATAGAACATGGATTTGCATGAGCCAATCTGAGAGGAAGTGTAAAAGCTTAAGGAGGCAGGCTACATTCTAGAGGTGCATTACCCAACCTCTCTCTCTAATAAATATGAACCCTCCCTACCGAAAGAACAGCTATCCCTTGTTGAGGATCGACGCTCAGGTAGATTCAATAGTCGTCCATGCAGTAATGAGCTTCCTAGATGCCTTCTCTAGCTACCATCAGAAAAAGATATATCTAACCACATGGAGAAAACAACAGTTATTACTAGCAAAGGCCTATATTGTTATAATGTAATGCACTTTGGGCTACCTGCTAGCATTTGGTAGATGTAATCTTTTCAAATCAAAAATAAAAAAAATAATATTGAAGTTTACATGGATGATATCCTAGTTAAGATCCAGTCGACCTAAGAACATATAAACGACTTAAAAGAAACATCTCAAACGCTTAGAAAATAAATCATGAAAGTAGATCCATTGAAGTACACGTTCAGAGCTTCGACCAACAAATTCTTTGAATACCTCCTGAATCTTGAAGGTTTAAAGACCAAACCTAAGAAATTGCAAGCACTGTTGAATATGTTCTCTCTCTGAAACACTAAAGTGCAGAAGCTGACCGGCCAGGTAGCAACACTCAGTCGATTCATTTAAATTTGGGCAAAAAATGTGCAACATTCTTCAAAATGCTAAGAATGGCTAAGAACTTTGAATGGTAGATCGAATGTGAGCAAGCATTCCAAAGCCTAAAGCAATCAATAGCCTTATCACCGTTGCTACAATGCCTGAAATCAAAGGAAAAACTGGCTCTATGTTTGGCAGATGGACCCGAAGCCATCAATTTGGTTATGGTATGGGAGGAGCTAGGAAATAAATTTCCAATCTAGTACACTGGTTACGTTCTCAAAGGTGCAGCAATTAGGTACCCTACCATGGAAAAATTAACATTTGACCTAGTTATCTCTTCTCACAAGCTCCGATCATATTTCTTGGCACATCGAACTAGAGTAATTCATTCTGACTTGTCCTGAACATTTTGGTCGCAACTAGGACTATGGATCTATGAGAATATGACATAACCAAAATTCCCCAAACAACGATTAAAGATCAAGTTGTAGCAGACTTTCTGTCAAACTTATGTGAAAAAGAGGAACTGTGTGAAGGAAATTACACAAGCAACCCGGTCTGAAACTTGCACATTGATGGAGCCTCGAGTCAAGCAAGAACAAGAATCAGACTTGCAATATTAGTCTAACTGAAGATCATCTTTAACATTTGGTCATCCTCAAGTTTGAAGTCGCCAACAACTATGCATAATATGAAACACAAATAGTCGGTCTATGTTTAACATACAAAATGGGTGTCTGACATCTACTAGCGAAGTTTGATTTGCAACTAGATCTGAATTCGTTCAATGAGGAATTCAAGGTCAGCGATGAAACGATGGTCAAATACATTAATAAGGCCAAGGAGGAGATATAGAAGTTTGTGGACTTCGGAATCAATCACGTCAGTTGGGAAAAAATTAAGTGGCAGGCCATCTATCCAAGAGCACTTTTTTAAAGTAGGGAAGCTCCAAAAGCTTCTCTGGACAGCCATTGAGGAACCATACGCCATGGAGGTAGACGCAAAAAATACAAAGAGTTGGATGGATCTCTACATCCAATATCTCGAAATAAGAAATATTCTTGAGAGAAAATTGTTGATCAAAGAAGATTCAAGTTTAAAGCAACACAGTGCCTCATGATCGAATGAAAACTTTTCCAAAAATCAACCACTTCACTATTCCTAAGATGTTTCAAGGGAAGTGAGGGGGAAGAAATCCTCCAGGAAGTATACTCTGGTGAATGTGGGAGTCATTCTAGAGGAAAAATTATGGCACATCGAGTTCAGTAGCAAGGATATTTCTAGCTGGCCCTCATGAAAGATACATAAAAGTTTTCTAAGAGATATAACCTATGTCAAAAATATGCTCTATTTTAATACCAATCAACCCACAAGTTACAGCTAATTGTCAGTCCCTGACCTTTCTTCCTCTAGAGGCTTGACATTGTCGGATCATTTCTCTCTTCAAAAGGTCAATGCAAATTCCTTTTAGTGTTCGTAGGCTACTATTCAGAGTTGATTGAAGCCAAGACCCTCGATCAGGTTACCATGGACATCGTCTAGAACTTCATCTAGACAGACATCATCTATCAATACAGCTTATCCTTAGTGCTTATCATCGATAATGAAACACCATTCAATGAACAGGGGGTAAAAAATTTTTGTCAAAGCCATTGAATCAATTTGAAGTTCACATTTGTACGTTATCCCTGAATAAATGGACAGGTGAAGGCTGTCAACAAAATAATTTTAAATCTAGTGAGGAAGAAAGTTAGAGTAAAAGGGATGGGCAAACTTACATTCATCAGTCCTATAGGTCATCTGAAAGACACCAACATCAGTGATCGGGCAAACTCCTTAACATACTTTCCCATGAGATAAAAGTAATGTTGCTAATCAAATATAACCACCACAACCAGAGGATCGTCACAACCACCATGTTCAATGAGGAGAATTTTACCAACTAGCAGGAGGCGAACTATAAAAGGATGGGGGTCGCACTCGACCTACTAAAAGAAAATAAAACCAATGCACCACTTAAGTAGGCAAAAGTAAAAAAGGAAGTCATCTTGATACGAAAATAGGAATGTTCGAGAAAAAATATTTGTACCCTGAAATCAAGTTCTGAAAAAAATTGGCCCAATAACACTAAGGGAAGAAGTAATAAAACTTGAACAAACTTGGACCAACCCATTCATTATAAATCAAAAAGCCATCTGAGGAGCCTACCAATTGAAGACATATATTTGAAATAAGGTTCCTCAGATATGAAGAGGGATGATCTCATGAATTTTTTTCCTAAAACTAATAAGATGTTAATAAAAATATGGACTAACTATTCGTTCTTGACCCAAGTTCGAATAACACTCGGGGAAATTGAAAGGTTGATGCAATTTGGCATAAAAACGACACTTGGGGAACTGGAATACCCTAAAAATAGGATCGATCACAACATTAAGACATCCAGTCGGCCAGAAAAGTAATAGTTTACCTCACAAAACTCACCTCATAAACTTGAATCTCTAAATTTTGATCTAAGAAAATTATAGAGGTGGTTCCCTACTCAGTAGTGATAAAACTTCATGAATGGTACTGAGAAAACTACCCTAAAAATGAATGTAGGCGACTACCCCCCATATAAGGGGTAGTACAACCAAAAGGAAACTTGGTTCCAATCAAATAACAAAAACTCAGTTTAAGTCGTGAGCTAAGTTTTGACACCTTAAAATAATTGAGAAATATACATATCCCCCAAACAATTGAGAAATATATAAAATGACTGAGAATGTAGAAGTGGCATCTGATCAACATGCATTGAGAAAAATATAAAATGACCAACTACAACGCAACGCCACCCAATCAGTGTACCTGCATTAAATTTCAACCCTCAATTCTCAAGAAACAAGAACATATTCATAAAACTTGTGTTGAACAAAGAGTTGGAGATGGTTCCTTGCTCAAAAGCAACAAGCTTTGTGAAGGGCACTATGTATATCATCCTAGCAATTAAGTCCCGATGGTTAGCATCATTTGACGTAATGACACGACCGAGTGAAGGGGAAATGATTATAAGACCTGGCTAGGTGGAGAGCATGTCAAAACCAATCAAAAAGACTACAAATGATGCGACATATCATAATTGAGCAAAATAGAAAAAGAAACAAAAAGTAACAACAAAAGTAAAAAACTGATCAAAGGTCTTATTTCATTTATATAATTTTTGGTTACATGCCCTTCTAAAAAAAACTTTTCCTATACAATAGTTTGGTTACATATAACAAAAATTTTGAGAATCAGAGTATTCAAGTTGAGTGTTAGACAATCTATCATGCACCATATTATATCCCTGAGACTCGTATTTGTATGTTGATTCTAAAAGGGACATAAATTTTTTTTTTACTCATCGAAATCAAAGTACTTATGGTTGACCATCCCAAATCTAACAAAATGGTTGATGACCACCTTTGTACCTATCTCCAGATGTATAAATTGAGTGTCAAAAACCCTTTGGGTGTCTTCATCATGGCAACCTACTATGTAAATTCTGCATTCACCCACTGAACGATAGATACCCACTCTAACGTGATCTCCAGCTCCATCTCAACCTCCTTCAGTCGAGCCTCTGCCAAGGCCACCTAATCCTCTGCTGCTCTTGCTTGTTCCTTAATTCTTTAGCTTTCAAGGCTATATCTCTCACTTCAAGATATATAGAAGATATGTGATGAGTAGTCACAAGTCCAAATAGTTGATGCTGGTTGACCATGCGACATAGGTTTCAGAGCCGAAGGTTATTTAAGAACTTTAGTAACTCTTCCGACCAAAGCACATCGATGATGGTTGAGGCATACTCATGTATTATTGGAGCTTGCCGGAACCAATCCCTCAGCAAATTTTTTAGAGAAAAGCATAAGTCTGGGTTGAGGAAGACCTCCGGTCACTCCTCCTGCAATGGGCTCTAGCAACCCTTGCCTCCTTTTTGTTTCTTCTTGGGAGGAAAAAGGAGGGTGGAGCCAAAATCTTTGACTAGAGCTTTCCTCTTACTCTGACATTATACTTCTTTATAAATGGTATGCCAACTCATTGAAACTGACTCCAGCACAAACTCATCTCCAGACAGGCTCTCCTCCAAGCTTTCCACTTCTTTTTGTAGTACCAGTGCATCTGACTATTAAAGAGAATGTTGATTGTCCTTCCTTCTCTTAGATAGAGGAATAAAGCCTGAGGAAGATGGTCGAGGATCTCTATGGGTGTAGGATCACTTTGATGGCCCCTCAGCATCCTATCCAATGATGTTGGGTGTCTGCTCCTATTGGCGGCGATCACTTAAAGTCCCTAATTTCATTAAAGATGGTTTTTTTCTCGATCAAGATTGATTCATTTGTGATAGTTTTTAAATGACAACTGTTGTTTCAAAAATATGGTGAATTAATTTTGAACCTAAGACTGTCCCGAATGCCTAGTCATCATTTTTCTGGCCTTTTCCCTCCTAAATGTGGGCCTTCCTTTTCTTTGGCTCTTTCCGTGAAATTCATGCAATCTTCTCAACCTACCTCTTCTCATCTGCCTCATCTAAAGCGACCCACAATTCATGAGTCATGGCACCAAACGGTGTAAGGTTCATCACCTGATTCGTTGTCATATGGTCAGCATACTGAATCACTGGCAATTATTTGTCTGTGACAGGCGAAGCGTGCACTAGGACACATTGTGGGACTCTCTTCTTTTACTTTTACAACTCACTAGTTTTCCATGCGGTGATCCCTCAATATTTGCAAATTTCTTGAAGGAACTGAAACTTTCAGTCTTTGATCTTGTTCTCTAGGTCGATCAAATGGAACTTTCGATTTGATCCAAAAACAAAGTAAATATTAGGCTCCACTATGAAAGATAACATATATTAGAACAACTCCTGAGACCAAGGGATCTTCATCTGCTCCTAGTAGATAACGAAGGTCCTCACGATCGAGATTGAATTTGGCTTTATTTGCATTGGGATGACTCTGTAATGGTTAAGAATCGAACAGATCTCATGACAAAATGACAATCAAAGACCCCATTGAAACCGATTTCAGTAGAAGATCAGATCATCACAAAAGTAATAAGTCGGCTTCACTTTCATTTTCATTGCTTGAGCACTATACTTGTGGTGTATCAAGTGTCTTATAGAACCTCCACATAAAATGATGTTAGGGTAGACCTCTCACTCGCTTGTATAGAAGCAAATAATAGTAGAGAAAACTTTAAAGCCATGGTAAAAATCTGAAGAAAACCTACCCACAAGAGAGACAAGAAACGAGTGAAGGGAGAAGGAGAGATTTGAAATGCTTAAACTCCATTTTTCCCTTGACCCTATATATAAAGTATTCAAGCAATTAAAATTGTTGCAAATTTGTGCCTTGATCTCTAAGAATTCACATCAAATCATTACAAAATTTGAGAAATATAAAATGACATAAAAGTTTATAAGTTTGTAAAATTATCTTTTTATTTATGAATTAAGATATTTCACACTGGGGCCTTTAGCTGCCTCAGCCAATACAAGACCTCGACTCGCAAGACTCTAGTATAAAGCTCACCTTCAAATTAAAACTTCTCAACGCTCTCTTCTTTTACCCGAACCTAGGAGATCAAACTAGCATCTTGAAGCACTTTCAACTCTGTTTTGAGAGTCGGCATGTCCTCCTAGAGAGTTGTTAACTTGACCATATATTTCTACTGAAGACCTGTCATTTCTTCCTTCAGGTTCATTATGGCAATCTACCTCTGCAGGATGAAGGAGTCTATTGTTTTGTTCAAGTGACAAGCCAACGATGTTGGAGATCCTTGCCAACTGTCGGTCTTCCTCTCAACATTCTCAAGACAAGACAAAATTCACGAGGCACATTTGTTGTAGACCGGAACAAACAATCTCTCTGTCATTTCTAAAACAGAGATATGGTCAGCTCCTATTATTGATAAGTTGATAATTTGCACGTTCTTCCCTGCAAGAATAAAAAAATGTCAAAAAATGAGAAAAGAAAAAATCTAATGAGTCAAAGAAAATTGGGGTTTCATGTACCATTGATTTACTCCATCTCAGATGATCGGAGGCTCTCACAAAGAAGAGATTGGACAACAACCTAGCTAGTCTAACCGACCAAAGAAAAAAGAAAAACACCTTCACGTAGCTGGATTTGGGTCTTCGGAACCACCTATATTGGTTGTGGAGCCGACCATTCATGGATCGCTGTCAGAGTAAGGACCATATCACACTGGTAGTGTGTAAATCTATCCTACTACCCATCTAGCGATGGAGTAGTATTAAGTCTAATGACTCACTCGCTTACTCCGTTATCTCCACCCTTATTTTTTATGGGCCATCTTTTTGACCCATTTCTCTCCCTCCGCTCATCTCCCTCCATTTGATCTCTCTGTGCTAGCTGACAGAACTCCTCACTCTGGCCTCCTTGATGTTACCACCAGCCCTCTACCTCCAGACTCTTTGTTGTTACTGGCTGGCCTTCTCCCTATGGCCTCTTTGCTACTTTCAACCAGCTCTTATCCCCCAATTTCTTCTTTACTATGGGTCGGCTACTCTCTGTTTTGAAGAATTTTTTAGCAAATTGGCACAAATTCATAAGTTCTTAAAGTATGAAATGACATGTAGCCCTATTTTTAATATTGAACATCTAATATCATTTAAAACAAATCTCCAATTCACAAGATGATTCTTTTATAAGAGGAAAAAACCATCACCTACATGTGTCTAATGAAAGTTTCTTCTTTCAAGTTACTAATATTATTACTGAGGATATGCTAACATCTTGATGGAGAGAGTAGATTTATTATATGGTGGAAAAAAAAACCATCATTATAGAAGACGTAGACCTTGTTTAGGATCACTTTCTCTTTTCTCTTTTCATTTTATTTTTAGTTTGCTTTATTTTTATTTGATTTTCTGTTTTCTTCTTTTTAGAAAAGTGTTTAGTACTGTTATGATTTATCAGTTTTTAAAAATTTAAAATATAAATAAGTTTGGATCGTTAATTTCCATTTTTTGAAAAGAAAAAAACTATATATTTTTTTAAAAAATAGTTAAACATAGTTATCATTTACAAATGTGTCTAGACAACCTTGGCTTACGAAACATATCACTCGAGCTCATCTGGAATGTCGACTTTGCCTAGGAAGGACACCCATGTCTTTAATGTTTCGTGCATGAATTAGTAACATGTAAATCGAGACATATACTTAAAATAAAATTAAGAAAATATTAAAAAGGTTTTAAAACCCAACACACACATGCAACATGCACCCCCCTCTAATTTTTGTGATGCCCAAGCACCTCTTCTTCGTGTTGCTCGTTCCCCTCGCTTGGCCCAACGCCACTCGCCTCGTCATCACTCCGACCTCCCCTCCGTCGCCGGATCTCCTTGTTATCGGTGACCCAAGCCTCCACTCACAAGATTCTTGATGTGTTAGTCTCTCTCTTTCTCAACTTCCTCTCACATGCTCCTTTTTTATAGAGCCCTTCGTTGTTTGCCGCTCCTCATCTGCGAGCACTAAGGTCGCTGGAAACCCGGAGGCCCCCTCATGATCCTTAAACTACTAACCAACAAAATAACAAGAGGTCTCCCATGTTGTCATAGAGATGACTAAGGTAGAACTTCCTATTATTAAGTGGATTGGGGTGCTTTCATCAATAACCATGGGTTAATTCCTTCTAGGGCACCCTTATAATCCAAGGGAGTAGATTGTTTGTTTTATAGGTCATAGTCCTTAATTCTATCTTTTGGGTACCTATTAATTTAACCTAGGCTTTTAGACTAAACTACTCTAGGGTGTGTGTGGACCTGGATTTTCTTTTATGTTGGCTAACTTAGGATTCATAGTTTGAATCTACCTAAGTGGTGACTGTGAGAATTAGAGTTGGTCAATTTTAATTATTTTTGGGGATTAATAATTAACTCATGACTTTTTTATTCTTAGGTTTTTCGATTATGGAGAAAATCAGGGTTCTTCCCTGTGTTGAGGTTTCAGTTTTCCTAGATTGTTGGTTGATGTGATAAATCAAGGTTTTCTTCTAAAAGTTTTGATTACATTGAGTTTTCTAGCCTAAGTGTTCTGGTTTCTCATTATAGGGTTGTCATGTGTTTGTGCCTTATATTTAAAAGAATTCAACTCAAACCTTTCATGTTTATACTCTTTGTATTTAAGGTTTATCCATATGCTTACAGAATATAATTTTCTTTTTCACACAAAAGGGGATTTACAAAAGCATTTATCATGTAAAAAGTATTAGCGATATGAACTTATATATGAATTATACTACTTAAAATGACCCAAGACTTATATACTCAAAGATGAAGCTTATGAAATACATGCTCCGGGGGGAAACATATTCATCTTAGAGACACTTCTGTATGAATATAACTCTTGCTTAGGCTAAGCTTTTCAGAAGGGCCTTGCAAAATTTATGGAAGTTTTTAAATTATTCAGCTCAGGAAGAATCTTTGAAAGAACTATTTAGATAAGATTTCTTTTAGTTCTGTTTAGTTTGTTAAGTTCATTTTGTTTTTTTGGAAAAGTTTTAATAAGGTTAAAAAAAGGTTTTATATTTCATTAGAAATTTAAAGTTCTGGGTTTATTAAGAAGGGTTTTAGTTAATACTTGCTAATAATATTTTAATTAAGGTTTTCCGTTAAGGTTTTAAAAAAGATTTTAATTTTGGAGATTATACATTAAGGTTTATTAAAAGTTCTTTAATTTCAAAAGATTTTAATTTTTTAAATTTTAAGATTTATTAAAAAGGTTTTAATTTTATTAAAGGTTTTTAGTTTAAAAGATTTTAGTCTTCAAAAAGGTTTTGATTTTGAGTATTATTAAAAATAATTTGATTTATTAAAAAAAAATATTTTTGAAAAAGGTTTTAATTTTTGAAAAAAGGGTTTCATTTTGAAAAAGATTTATTTAAATATTTTAGTTTTTAAGAGTTTTTAATTCTATTTTAAAAAGGTTTTAATTTTATGAAAAATCTTCTCCAAAATTTATTTGAGTCCATTCTCAAAAAAGGTTTTTTTTTTTTAAGTTTTCTAACATAGAACTTAGAGTTTAACATGGGTTGATCAAACATAAACATGGAGCATAACATGAATTAAAATGGACTTGCATGAGTGAACATGACCCAACCACACATTTACATGAACATTTATATCAAAACATGCACGCATGTATTAATACACATAAGATGTACATGCCAAATACATTAACACACATATTAACATAAATATTCACTTATACATACATGTGCACATACACATTAACACATACTTTAGCACACATATTTTTACTTTAAAACATACACAATTGCACACAACTTCACATATACAACACACTTGCACTTTCACTTGCACTTAATCACATACATAAGCACATTAATATGCACGCATCATCACTAACTCCCTCACCTCTTTATTATTTTATTTTTTAGGGTTCTCGGGTAAGGTTTTAAGGCTAGGGTATAATTAACTTAATTGTATTTAGGCTAGTGTAAGGCTTGGGTTAGTTAAGCTAAGGCTAGGTTAGGCTCGAGAAGAGTGGACATAAGCTAATTTAGTTCTCGGGCAAGCTAAATTTAGTGGGTTTGGGTTAGCTTAGGTCTTGGGTAAGCATGGTTTGGTTTAATTTGGGTTCGTTTGGGGTAGGTTTGATGGGTTTGGGTTAGTTCATGTCTTAGTTAGGCTAGGTTTGGTTCAATTTGGGTTCGGGTAGAGTAGGTTTAAGGTAGTTTAGGCACGGGTTTGGGCAAATTAAGGGGCTTAGGTTTCAATGAAGAGAGCTAAGGGAAGGAGAAGGTAAAAAAAGAAGATTCATGGGAATGTATGCAAGGTAATATAGAAATAACAGAAGCCAAGGTGGAATATGCAATATAATATAAAAGAACACAAAAACATGAAAAATTAACAAATTACATGGTTAGATATAAAATTGAACATAAAATAACATGAAGCATATAGAGAATTAGCATAACACTTGGTAAAGTATGAAATTGAACATGAAAGAACATGAAGAGTTTAGAGAATTAACAAAATCCATGGTGAAATATGAAATTGAACATAAAAGAACATGAAGAACATAGAGAATTAACAAATCCCATCTTGAAATATGAAATTGAACATAAATGAACATGAAGACTACAATGAATTAAAAAATCCCATGGTGATATATGAAATTGAACATGAGAGAACATGAAAAACGTAGAGAATTAACAAATCCCATGTTGAAATATGAAATTGAAAAATTAAGATAGAAAGTTATACCTTCTTTAGAGAGATTTTAATTGTTTTCCTTAGATGAAGAAGTGTCTTGCTTGCCTTGATATTCTTTGCCTTAATCTTCCATCTTGGTTTGGATGAATAGAACGTGTAATGGGGAGGGAAGAGAGGAGTATGCGGCTCTGTTTGAGAGAGGAGGAAAGGGGTAAGAAACTGAGAAGATGAGAGAGTGAGAGAGAAGAAGAGAATGGTAAAGATGAGATATTTTTTTGAAGAATAGGGAAAAAATGAGCAGAGTGAGCACAATTTGGGGAAAAAAAGTTATAGGGGGATTTTGGGGAGAGTAGTTAGGGGATGATGTGGAGAAAATGATGGTTAGGATAAAGGGGAGGGAAGAGGNTTGTCTCAATCAACAATTGGAAAGAATCACATGAGGTTTTATGAATGAGAATGTGGTTCATATGATTGAGTGAAAATAAATAGGGAAATAATCATTGAAGGCTGTAGAGTTAAAGGACTTTAAAGTGATAGGTTAAAGCCACCAACTTGGTTTATTATTTTAGGTTCTGATACGAGATGTTAGCCCCCGGGTGAAGGGAGTCGAGAGAACTCTAGAGTGAGAGCTGTTCCCTGCCTAGCGATGCTAGCCCCCGGGTGGAGGGAATCGAGGGAACTCTAGAGTGAGAGCTGGTATCTTCCCTGCCTAGGCGGTCTTCAGAACTATTCAAACTTTAAATTAGTCAATGTTCTTTATAACATCTCTGCCTAGCCGGTCTTCAGAACTATTCAAACTTTAAATTAGCCAATATTCTTTATAGCATCTCTAGTAAGGGTAAATAGGTTATGATACGAGATGTTAGCCCCCAGGTGGAGGGAATTAATGGAACTCTAGAGTGAGAGATGGTATCTTCCCTACCTATTAGCCTTGAGGTGGAGAGAATCGAGGGAACTCTAGAGTGAGAGCTAGTATCTTCCCTGCCTAGCGATGCTAGCCCCCGGGTGGAGGGAATCGAGGGAACTCTAGAGTGAGAGCTGGTATCTTCCCTGCCTAGGCTCGAGATGTTAGCCCCCAGGTGGAGGGAATTAAGGGAACTCTAGAGTGACAACTCGTATCTTCTCTGCCTAGCCGATCTTCAGAACTATTCAAACTTTAAATTAGCCAATGTTCTTTATAGCATCTCTAGTAAGGGTAAAGAATATAATTGCTCCTATTTGGCACAACACAATTTGCATACTTTTACAACAAAATTCCTATACTTACTATTAATTCATGATAAGGAGAAAAATATTTATCAAATTTAGTGTTTTTCTTTTACATAAACTCAAGTTATCTTTTTAAATTGTTAGTTTTCTGTGAAAATATCAAAAATACCAAAATGATTTGAATTTTAATACTGCAAAAATATTTGTAGTTTAAGTAATTGTATTTTTAGAATAGAAAGTTATTGTTCAAAAGTGCATATTGTGTATTTTCCCTGTGGGTTTGATGTCCAGGTCTTAATAAAAAAGTCCTATATTACTTGATAACGATACGCATACTTGCGTAGTATCCTAATATATATATAAATTAAAAAGTTAAATTCTTATTTTCTTCAGGATCAAGTTTTTGACACTGTTATTAAATAAGGAAATATAAGTGAAAACTATAATTAAAGTCATTGTTATATTGTTGCATATAGACAGTCAGGATCAAGTTTTTGGCGCCATTGCCCGGGAGAAATTAATTGATTTAAAAGCAAATTTTTATTTTTAGAAAGTCTTACTTAAACTCTAACAATTATTGCATTTTATATTGTGTGTTTTATTTTTAATTTTATTTTATATTAAGTGTATGTGTAGTTCAGGTTCTGAAGGACTAGTGCCCTACGATTCTGAATTAGATAGAACTATTAAAAAAACCAGAAAAACAAAAAAGATCAAAAATCTTGAAAAATCTAAAAAAATTATAGAAATAGCAAACCAAAACAATTAAAATGCTGAAATTCATCAAGAGTTTAGACATTTATGAGATTATGTCAACCTTATGGTAAATGAACTTCATTGTAGTATTCAAAAACCTACTGAAGTAGCTAATTCATTTGAGCTTAAACCTGCTATTATTCAAATGATATCAAATAATCAGTTTGGGGATCACCAACTGAGGATCCAAATTTACATCTTGCCAATTTTCTAGAATTATGCGCAAAATTTAAATATGATGGTGTATCAGATGATGCCATAAAACTTAGGTTATTTCCTTTCTCACTGAGGGATAAAGCTAAGATGTGGTTGAATTCGTCAGTACCTAGATCTATCAGAACTTGGGGTGATTTAGCATAAAAATTTCTTGCTAAATATTTTTCACCATCTAAAACTGCGAAGCTTAGAAATGATATTACATCTTTTAATCAGTTTGAAGGGGAATCTATTTATGAAGCATGGAAATGATTTAAAGAACTCTTAAGAAAGCGTCCACGCCATGTTATACCAGATTGATTAATAATTCAAACTTTTTATAATGGATTAATTGGATCTCTTAGATCTATTATCGATGCCGCTACTGGTGGTTCATTGATATCAAAACCATTTCATGACGCCTATGCTTTAATTGAAGAAATGACTATCAGTAATTTTTAATGGCCATCTGAGAGGGTGAATCCAAAGAAAGTAGCCAATATTCATGAATCTGATGCATTTAATATGTTAGCAAATCAAGTTGCTACAATTTCAAGGAAGTTCGACCAATTTGGAATGAATTTTTTTCAATCAATTTCCATGATTGAAGAGAATTCATTAGGTCAAATGATCTCAAGCATCATTAGAAACTTTGAATGTCATAAATAACAAGCAGAATAACCCATATTCAAATTATTATAAGCCAGGTTGAAAGAACCATCCCAACTTTAATTGGAATAACATTACGGGTGGTAATAATCAGCAATGGGGGAACAATCAAACCATTGGGAAACTGGAACAACCAAGGAAATAATAATTATAGATCTACTTATCCTCCAGGTTTAATTAGTAATACACATTTAAGGAGAAGAAGTTGTCTATAGAAGAAGTGGTGTTACAAATGGGAAATCAGTTATAAAGTCAAGGAGCTACAATTAGAAATATTAAGAAGTGGTGTTACAAATGGGAAATCAGTTACAAAGTCAAGGAGCTATAATTAGAAATATTGAGAATCAACTTGGACAAATCGCAAATTCATTAAGTAATAGATCATAAGGAACACTTCCTAGTAATACTGAAACAAATCCGAAATACCAGAATAAAGATCAAGTAAAAGCTGTTCAACTTAGAAGCGAAAGAGAGTTGGAAGGTAAAATTAAAAAAAACTAAACAAAGAGAAGAAATTGAAGAATCAAAAGAGGACGCTCCAAAAGATTCTAAAAGACCTATTTCTCCACTTAAAGTTAACTTAGAAAAACCACCACCTCCATTTTCTTAGAGACTTCATCAACAGAAGTTGGATAAGCAAATTTCAAAATTTTTGGAGATTTTTAAGAAGCTTACAATTAATATTCCATTTGCTAAAGCCTTAGAACAAATACCAAGCTATGTAAAGTTTATGAAGGATGTTCTCAACAGAAAAAGGAAGTTTAAAGATAATCAGACTATTGTACTTAGTGAGGAGTGCAATGCTATAATTCAGAAGAAGCTTCCTAAAAAGCGTAAAGATCCTGGTAGCTTTACAATTTCATGTGCAATAGGAGACAGATTTTATAGGAAAGCTTTATGTGATTTTGGTGTAAGCATTAACCTTATGCCATTATCAATATTCAAAAGATTAGAATTAGGAGAAATAACCCATACTACTGTAACTCTGCAGTTAGCAGATCATTCAATAATGTATCCTAAATGAGTTATAGAAGATGTCCTAATGAAAGTGGATCAATTTATCTTTTATATTAATTTCATTGTGCTAGATATGGATGAAGATAAAGAGATACATATCATTTTTGGGAGACCTTTCCTAGCCACAGGAAGAGCAATGATAGATGTGCAGAAAAGGGAATTAACAATGAGCGTCAATGATCAAACTGTTACTTTCAACATTTCAAGATCAATGAAATATCCTGCAAAAGGTAAAGATCATGAATGTTATAGAATGATTATAAGATATCTGAGCGAATGTCATTTCAAGACTACTTATGAAGAAAAATCTGAAGAAAAAAATATAAGATATCTGAGCGAATGTCATTTCAAAACTACTTATGAAGAAAAATCTGAAGAAAAAGATTTAGAACACGAGCAAGAAGATGAATTAGATCAATGTGAAGATCTTTTTAAGGAAGATTCAAACTTTGTTAGAGAAAGTTTTGAAATTTGGTATACGATAGAAAAAGATAAATCATTTTGTCCATCAATTGAAAAACGTCCAGAACTTGAGTTGAAGTTACTTCCTGATCATTTAAAATATGCTTTTTTAGAAGATTCATATACTTTACCAGTTATAATTTCCTCAAAGTTAACAATGGAAATAAGAAGAAAGATTGATGGAAATTCTGAAAATTTTTAAGAAAGCCTATGGATGGACAATAACAGATATTAAAGTAATCAGTCCTTCAATTTGTATGCATAGAATTCATATGGAAGAGAACTGCAAACCCATGGCTAATCCTCAAAGGAGATTGAATCCTTTTATGAAAGAAGTTGTAAAGAAAGAAAATTTAAAGTGGTTAGATGCTGTAATTATCTACCCTATTTCAGATAGTGCATGGGTTAGTCCAAATCATTGCATTCCTAAGAAAAGAGAAGTAATTGTAACTGTGAATGAACATAATGAATTAATATCTACTAGACAAGTTGCAAGGTGGAGAATATGCATTGATTATAGAAAAATAAATCTTGCCACTAAGAAAGATTACTTTCCACTATCCTTTCTAGATCAAATGTTGGATAGACTAGCTTGGCATAAATACTTTTTTTATGGATATACTGGTTATCACCAAATACAAATAACTCCTGATGATCAAGAGAAAACAACTTTTACTAGTCTGCATGGTACTTTTGCTCTTAGAAGAATGCTCTTCGGTTTATGTAATGCCCCTGCTACATTTCAAAGATGTATGATGACAATTTTTTTTATGTCCTTTGGTTTATGTAATGCCCCTGCTACATTTAAAAGATGTATGATGGCAATTTTTTGTATTAATTGAAAAAGGGATTGAAGTTTTTATGGATGATTTTTCAATGTTTGGAACTTCATTTGACTCATGTCTGGAACATTTATCTAAAGTTCTGAAGCGCTGTGAAGAAACAAATTTAGTCCTTAATTGGTAAAAATGCCAATTTGTGATAGTAGGAGTTGTATTAGGACATAAAATAACAGAGAATGATATGGAAGTATATCCTGCTAAAATTTAAGTGATCACTAATTTACCTTATCCAACAAATGTAAGAGGAATTAGGAGTTTTTTAGGACATGTTGGATTCTACAGGCGATATATTAAAAACTTTTCAAAAATTGCTAGCCTTTATGCCATTTACTGGAGAAAGATGCAATTTTCAATTTTGATGAGAAATGCCTAAAAGCTTTTCAGTTATTAAAAGAAAAATTAATCACTGCACCAATTATAGTTTCACCAGATTGGGGAAAACCTTTTGAATTGATGTATGATGGTAGTGATTATTCTATTGGAGCTGTTTCAGAACAAAGATATGATAAAATTTTTGAAGTAATTTACTCTGCTAGTAAAACTCTTAATGAAACTCCAATTAATTACATAACAACTGAAAAAGAGGTATTAGCAATAGTTCTTAATGAAACTCAAATTAATTATACAACAACTGAAAAAGAGTTATTAGCAATAGTATATTTCTTTTGATAAATTTAGATCATATTTAATTGGAAACTCATTGTGTAGTGCATACAGATCATTCTGTTATTAAGTACTTAATGAAAAAGAAGGATGATAAACCTAAACTTATAAGATGAATTCTTCTTTTGCAAGAATTTGATTTTATAATAGTAGATCGAAAGAGGACTGAAAATTAAATTGTTGATCATTTGTCCAAGCTTGAGTTAAAAAACCCACTCTATTTTGAAAGAGAAATTAATGAACATTTTCCAGATGAAAAATTGTTCACTATTAAAGAGTGGCGTGTTCCGTGGTATGCCGACATTGTGAACTTTCTTGTCAGTAATATTATACCTTATAGAAAGACATGCCAACAGAAGAGGAAATTTATTTATGAAGCTAAGACTTATTTTTGGGATGACCCATTTTTATATAAACAAGGAAGGATCTGATTATTCGAAGATGTGTACCATTAGAAGGGACTTATGAAATTATCCAAAAATATCATAATTCTGATTTTGGGGGACATTTTGGTATTGATAAAACAACATACAAAATTTTACAATCTGAATTTTATTGGCTTGTGATTTTTAGAGATGTTAATGTTTATATCAAAACTTGTGATAAATGTCAACGTGTAGACAATATTTCTAGAAGAAATGAGATGCACCTCAATTATGTGCTAGAAGTTGAAATATTTGATGTTTGGGATTAGATTTCATGGGACCATTTATACCACCTTTTGAGTATATTCTGTTAGTAGTGGACTATGTATCCAAATGGATAGAAGTTGTTGCTTTACCTCGATGCGATGCTCAAAGTGTTGCAAATTTTTTTAAAACTGAATATTTTGTAGATTTGGGATGCCGAGAGTTATCATAACTGATGGGGGAAGTCATTTTAGAAATTCCATAATTTTGTAGATTTGGGATGCCGAGAGTTATCATTACTGATGAGGGAAGTCATTTCAGAAATGTCATAATGGAGAAGTTATTACTGAAATATCATATAAATCATAGGATTGCTACTGCTTACCATCCTCAGACAAGTGATTTGGCTGAATTATCCAATCGGGAAATAAAAAGGATTATGAAAAAATCTATAAATCCAATAANATATATATATATATATATATATATAAATTAAAAAGTTAAATTCTTATATTCTTCAGGATCAAGTTTTTAGCATTGTTGCAAAGTAAGGAAATATAAGTGAAAACTATAATTAAAATCATTGCTATATTGTTGCATATAAACAATCATGATCAAACATTCTTCTTAAACTTCACATAACTGGGCATTTGTTTTAATGCCTCAGCTAACGAAATATTTATCATTAATTTTCTGAATTCTTCTATAAATCTTGAGAATTGTTAGTCTAATTTTTGTATTAATATTCTCTAAGGAAATGGTGGAGGTAGTTTTTCTATACTTATCTTTGTTGATGAAATAGGTTTTTCAAATTCCTTGGAAATTTCTTCCATTGGTTTTTTAATTAATTTTTCCTCTTTTCTCAACTCAACATTTATTTGAACCATATTTTCAAATTCTCTTTCACCTCTTAATTGGGTAGCTTTATCTTGCCCACTTTTTTTCTCCTTAAGGTTTATCTCTGGGTCACTAAGTAAAATCTCTTGAGGATAACTATAAATTGAATTAATAATCTACCCCAGTTGGTTTTCTATATTCCTTATTGCGATTTGACTTTCCAATTGACTCGCCATTTGAATTACAACCTCTTTGAACAATAGTTCCTTCTCCCCATCCTGTGGGTTGGAGTTAAATCTACAAGGAAAAGAAAGTTCATCGTTAAAATTGTCCTGATTATTCTAATTACATGTCTGATTAATTTAATTATCTTCCCAAAATTGGTCTTCTCCTCCAAAATTATTATTCTAGTTTAAATGCAAATGATTTTCCCCACCTGGTTTGTAATAATTGGAATACGGATTATGTATCTCGTGACTAGTTTCAATCCATTGTCCAAATGAATTTTCCTCAATAATTGGGGGTTCTTAACAAGCATTATAATCCAAATCTAAATATTCAATATTTTGTTGATCTACTATTTTTACATTAAATTCATGGAGTCTTTTCTGATTCATAGTTTTCTTAAAAACTTTCTCCAAGTTTGAGTCATTAAATTCATGGTCTGCAGCTCCTGAACTGCACATACAAATTTAAAGACTTAACTGATTGGAAAGACATCAAAAATATTTTTTGTATTTTATTTAAAATAAAAAAATAATAATTAAACACACTATTTAATAATATTATAATGTCCAAATCTAAGTCTTATAGGTTGAACTAAAATTCTCCAAAAAGTCTCTACCGAGGCCTCCCAGCAATAGCGCAAAAAACATGACCCAACCCCCAATTACGTAGATTTTTATTCTCCGTAAAATGGTCAAAAGCTTGACCCAATTTATATTTAAGCGGCTAGTGTGCAAAATAATATTTTGTAAAATTTAGACTTTGATTTATATTTCACACACTAGGGGTTTTACACAAGTATATGTATCGTTTCAAGTAATGTAGGGTTTTCTCTTAAGACCCTAGTATCATTCGCACAATGAAGCGAGGTAAGAAATTTCTTAGGTTAATTATAGTCTACTACTATCAGGACTTAGTTTGGAATGTCGATTAAAGTGGTTTTTCTAATAACTATTCTTGAATGAAAATCTTAAATCTAAAGATAACTTACCTGGATAAATTATTTTGGAGAATTTTGAGATGTTAAAGTCTACCTTTCTTGTGCAATAGACAAAATAATGTGTAGGAATGAAATGCTTAGAATATAATGTTGTCAGTGACAAATATGAGCATACATATTCCTTAGCCCCCTCCTTGTACAAGCAAAGAACATTGACTAAAATAGAGTTTTTCACCAGCTTGTGTAGTAGTGCTGAGTAGATTATGGTCTCTCACTTCCATATTACACACTGTGTCCTCTCTATATGACCTGCTAAGGACCCTTATGATCCAAAATCTAGACCAAATTGATTAAAAAAATCTAGTATGTCACCCTAGAAACACCAACTTCACACCCATCAAAACTTATCTCTCTATCTACTTTCACTCCCCTCAGGTGATTCCAACGGCTCTACCAACGATGAAATGTGGTACTCACTAGTTGGTGAAATCATAGCCCTCCCAGATCATTATTCTTCACAACAGATTTTAACAATACAAGTGATCAGTTTGTAAAGTTAATTAACAGCCGGTGAAAATACCATCACATAGGTCTACCTATCTTCTTCTTAGTGTATATGTATGTTTAGAATTCTATTAGTTTTCTGCAATTATCTGTCACCTAGAAGCAACTAATATAAATAGATCATAAAATATATTTCTTTAAAAGTTGTATTGCCGCCCAAATTATTTCGCAATAGCCAACCAGACAATGTGAGTGCACTATAGTTGCGAGATCACCGCTCTCCCGAGTCTTAGTTTCACTTACAACAAATTTTAACATAACTTATTGCCACTTAAGTTATGTCAATGAAGTAGAGGAGATATTACTCATCACATGAAAATAAAACTAATTCTATCATAAACTAAAGTTTCCTCCACATGCCATTACTTCATATTGAAAGAAAAGAGTAAAGAAAACTATATATGAAGCATGAATAAAACACCACAGAAAACTTTATTTAAATAAAAAAAATCCACTAGAAAGTGTTTATAACAATTACAAGATAATTAATAACTCAATCCTTAGCTTTTTTCCTCTAAAAAAAGATGAAAAATCTCTCCATCAAAGTCTCCTGTGATCCATGCGCCTCCCGTACATTCTTTACACATATCTCTCAAAATTTCTCATCAATCTCTCCAGATACAGTGAAAATCTACATCCTCATACTCACACTAAACTCTCTCTGAAATCCTACTAAGAACTCCTCCTAAAACTTGTCATGATAGGCACCAAGCCCCTCTTTATAAAGAGACACAAAAAGCCCTTCTTTCTTCAAGAGACACATCTTTTCATCCAAAGACACACCCTTTAACTTAAAGAGACATCTCTTTATTTAAATGTATCTATATTCATTTAATCACTCTATGGGGCATGCAATTTGTCCAAAAGCTTCCAAAACATCCCAGAATGGCCCAGAATCGCTCAAAACCCATCCAAAGACCGTCTTGAGTGCTATAGTGCCAGAATCAATGCTATAGAATCTGTTTCTAGTTGTGACTGGTGCTATGGCACCTGTTTGGATGCTACCGTGTCACCCTGCGGACAGAACACCTGTTTTGCTTCATTTTGGTTCTGTTTCGCCTCGTTTCAGCTCCTGTTTGCTCCTAATGTTATACCTCCAAGAGAGACATGAAAATAACCTTTCTTTAAAGTGTAATTTCATTCCAAAATATGAGATAAATATGAAGGATATTAAGCATAGAAAGACATATAAAAAAAGGGCTAGATCAAAATTTTCTTCCCTTCTTGATTTGGATTTAAATTTCACCATTTTTGCTTCATTTTCTCTAAAAATCCATTTACTGTACCCGAAAACAAAAAATATGAAAAATAACTTACTTTAAAATGCAATATTATAAAAAAATTACATAAAATGATCATGAAGTACATACTGAAAACATACAATTTTATGTGGATCAACGGGTCACCACACCAGGCCCATCCCAAATATCTAAGGGATCTAAAGGGTGACACACAAGATGAATTTTTAAGAACTTGGTCTTAAATATATAGCTTAGCTTAAGATTTGCATAATTTTAAAATTGTTGCTAATATCATAAGTAGAAAAATACTTATATAGTTTTTTAGTTTAAAATAGGGTCATTAAATATAAACCCATAGCATGTAAGGTTGTTGACCTCACTTTTGGTTGAGGTCTAGTTTCCTCCTTAGTAGCCTAGGGTCTAGCCATAATACTTTCTTATTGACTATCCTTAGATGACTAGAAAAGGAACCCTCACCATTAGAAATTCTAAACTCTTCTTTTCTCAACTTGAAATTCCACATATTGGTCCTAACCTCTAGCACTTAGTAAGTGGGGTCAATATGGGGAAGTTCAAGGTGGATCCCCATAGGATTACTTGGCCTTAGGGTTGGCCCTAGGTGTTGGACTGGAGCTAGTTTACTTACTTACACACGACATCCCACTCACAACCCTAAACCCAAACTTGTTGACTTTGATCCCTTGATCTACCCACTAGTCTTAGGCTAGGGTCTAGCCAAGACCAGTACATAGAGGACCGAAATGGAGATTCCATTGGTCCATGGCTTAAATAGGGTGGTTGGCACATTATTTTCACCAAAATACCAAACTTAGCATTTTGCCACCAAATATACTTAATTTATCAAAACACCCCAAAACCCCAAATTTGACCAAAATTCCCAAAATTACCCAAAATACCCAAGTTTGTTAAAAAATCATCTCAAATCATTTGAAATTACCTAAATTGCCCAAAATCTCCCAAAAATTTTCAAAATTACCAAAATACCCCCAGATTTACTAAAATTACATAAATACCCTAAACCAATTTGGACCCTTCAATTAAACCCAATTTGACCAAAACCTCCAAATTGCCCCTAAAGGCCCAATTTCTCCAAATTCATCCCAAATGTCCCACAATTTCATCCAAATTTTCCCTAATTTCAATTCTAAACTCAAATTAATCATGTCTATGATCATTTCAAACCAAATAAAAGCTTAATTGCCCCATGATTTGAGCTCAATTTTAATCCAAACCAAAACCCCCAATTTTGACCATATGACCCAATCTCACTCAATTGAACCCCATAGCCCACTCAATTGCCTCAATTTGGATCCCATACTCTTCTTACCATTCCTACTAATCAAATTGAGCCCTCAATTGGTCTTGCTCAAGCCTCAATCCCACTCAATTTCAACCCAAATTCAAAATCCGCAAATTTGCCCCAATTTAGCCACATGCCCAAATTCAACCAAATTGAATGCCCTAACCCTAAAATTGGCACCCAATTGATGTTGAAAACTATTTATTACATTCCCCTAGACCATTTTGGGCCATCAATTTGGACCTAGCCCATCCATAGTTTAGCCTAAACCCAAGTCCATCCCAACACCCCTAAATTGACTAAAAGATCAAATTTCTTCAAATTGAACTTCCAAATTAACTCAAAACTCCTCAAATTCTTCTCTAAGCTCTCTTTAACAATCATATAAATCAAATTGATCAATCAATTGAGCTCAATAGCATGGCTAGCCAAATTTAATCCCAACTTCAAGCCAACTTGACCCAGATGGACCATTTCACCAAATTTAACTTATCCAAGCCAAATTGGCCAACCAAAGACCACCACAGCCACCAGGTGCACCATTTGGTCCAAGAAAAACCATCTTGAACCATCCAAGGGAAGCTAGGGACCAATGGTTCCCTAAATTAAGGGATTTCATCTCATTTTTAGGTTTAAACCAAAATATCTCCACCATCATGCCAAACCATTAAAGGTTAATCATAATTAACCCTCCCACTAGCTCACTTGACCACATGACCACCTCTTCTACTCTGGCTAGCCACCCTAGTCATTGAAAAACCCCAAAATCGAGAGCTACCTCACCAAATTCAAACCCAATTGAACCTATCTAAGCTGTCCAACCCCAATTTCTCTTTGGAGCTCTTCTGCCCTCCACATAAGCAGCTTATTGTACCCATTAATTGGCTCTGAGCTCCACCCCAAGCTCCTCTATTTAAACTCACCTCCTCCATGGAAAAACTAGAGAGATAACTAATTTTCTTGAGAAAACTCTGCCAAAGTGCTCCCAGAGACTCTCCAAGACCTCCTCGGCTCAAGCCCACAATTTTCCTCTCTAGTTCCCACTGTGAGAGCTCAATTTTGAGCTAAAAATTTTAGTTTGAACCAGGAAAACTTTCTCCACACCTCCACCGTGGACCAAAATTCAATTAACTATGTCCACACCATCACCAGAGTAAGAGGAGTTAATCCCCCACAAAGGCCTCCACTCAAACAGCCTCTAGCATAGCTCTAGACCAACACCTAAAATCGATCTTGATCAAAATCATACTTAGACAATTCACCAGGGCCCAGGACTTCATCTGGAGGTTTGTTGGACCCAATTGAAGCTTCCACAACCATTTGATTGAGGTCTCCCTTCTCAGACAAAGGTATTGAACTTCAACCCTAAACCGAGCTTCATTTGATTCTCCATACATATTTACTATATTTCATACCGTACAAGCCGTATAGATATGCTCGTCTTGAGTAGATAAAGGTGTAGGAACAAAACACATGCAATTTGGTTGAGCCTAGACAAAGATCTTAAGGTTTTAGTGTGAACGGTTCTTGGGTTAGCTTATTTGGGGTGATGAACAGATGTCATCCGATTGCGCGTTTATTCCATGAACGGTTGAGATCGCGTTGGATGAACAGATGGAACGAAAAGGCGGGCTGCATGGCGGCTAAGGTGGCGGCGGTGTCAAAGGGCGGAGCGCCGCGTGGAGCTTTGGAGACGCTAAGGTTGAGGTGGGGCCGCGGTCGATAAATAGAAAAATAGCCCTTTTTCTAATTTAAATAAATACCAGAACTTTGAAAAATCATATCTTTGTGTAGAAAAATCATAAAAATAAAATAAAAACACTCACTTGTTCAGTGAACAGAGGAGAATACTTTAGGGTGAAAATAAAAATTATTTATTGACTCTCTGATTTTTTATGAATTAAATAATCTCTGTAGTATTTTAATTCATTATGATCAAGCATTGCTCACCATGACTTGAAATTTTTAGGGTTCATTCCTTATGATAGAGGTTATGTCCTCTAACTTTTCCAAGGCCAGAGGACATCTCTGTGTCTCTAACCCTAATTTTCAAGCTAAGATGAATATTTTGACTTATTTTAATTATATAAATTTAAATACCATTTGGAAAATTATGGGAATAATTTTAGTATGTGGTCAGAGAAGTTTATGAAAAATGTCATGATGATTTGAATTATTTTGTACATTTCTATAGTTAACTAAATGTATATATCTTGCTTTAATTTATGTAAATTAAATAATAATAAAAAATTGACAAAATCAATTCCACATGTGTATAAAAATAATGTTTACCCACTATAAAATTTAAAAATTATTCGACTAAGTTTGTGCACTAAAATTGAATTTATAATTTACCATGAATTTTTGTACAAAAATAATTATATTAAATTAAACAAACTTGGGAAAATTATGAAAAGTATTTCTTTGATTTCCTTGTGATCAGGGGCATTTAGAAAAAATAAAATTTATTTTTGAGAAAATACTAGATTTTTGAGCTTTATTTTGAATTTAAAATAATTAGAAATCCCAAAAATACCAAAATATTTTAAAATGTGTCTAATTGTTCTCTGATCACTTAGAACCCATTTGGATATTTTTTTCCTAATTTTATAAGTTAAAAATAAATTTTTAAAAGCTTAAAAATGAATTTTCCTTATTTTCCAATTAAAATAATTATAATAAATAAATAAATAATTATGGAATTTTGGCTAAGTGTTTATCTAAACTAAGGGGACCTCTAGTAATTTTCTCATGAATAAAAACTTTACTTTGGATAATTTAAGTAAAATCAACTTTGAAAATACAACTTTCTAAATTTAAATAATCATTTAAATTAAATTAACTTTTGAAAACCCACATTTTCTCCTGTGATGTTTTAATTAACCCGTGGATAGGACACTCTAAATTCTAAAAGCCATTTGAATTTTGATTCATGAGTTATGGAGTGAAGAGCCCCAAAGGTAGAAGAGTAACTTTAGATTATGGTGCCTTAATCAAAATTTAGGACAAATTAAAGGGAAGAGGGGCAATTTTGATCCTAATGAACATTTTTGGATGATTGAAATATGATGGGTAAGAGGTAGGAACTCACTTGCCACCTTTTCCATAATGAGAACAAATTTGTAATTTCCTTAATTATCTTGACTTTGAAGTCAATCAAAATTAAACGATTTCCAAGTGATGGGTTTGAGCTAGAAAGATAACACTTCATTAATTTTAAGCCCATGATTGATGAAAACGTGATCTTTCAATGAGAATGCATGTCATTTAAATCAAAATTCAGTTAATTACCATTTCATCTATTGTGATTGTTCACGGCTTGGTAGTGATATAGGCTTGACATTTAAACTCATTTGATCAGATTTAGAAGATAACATGATTGATGATTAACACCTCTTTACACTATAAGCCCAATTTTAACTTTGGAAGCTAAAACCTTTACTTACCTAAATTTGCCTCAGGGGCACCCACCCATATAACTCTTAAATGAAATATCAATTGATTAATGGAGTGTCATAGCCTTGAGATAAATAAAACATCAAGTTTCCTTGAGCAATGGGATAATTTTAGCTTAACCTTGGATGATTAATAGAATAATATGATAAGTTCGAAATAAACTTGAAATATTTCAAGAAATCATCAAAGTGGTTCAAGGTCATGCCCCAAGCACTTTGAAATCTCTTGAATATTTTGAAGGACAAATTGAACTTGCTATATTTTGTTCTAAAATTATTCACTAAAATCTTTCAAGACTCAATAAATTCATAACTTGGGGTTTGGTAGTTACACCTTCATCTACTCCTGCACTTTAAATTCCTTGAAAAATTATATACATGTTGCCAAAGCTAACCTTTCAGGTGGAGGAGCAAGAAGAATCGATAGGTACGCTTTTAAGTTATTGTATTTACTTTTTTGTACCTCTTGTTTCTTGCTTATATGCTTAAAGTTAGCTTGCATGTCAAAACTGAAACCAAAACTAAAAATTAAACAGGATAAAATTTACTTCCACAACAATCAAAACATAAGACAACTCAAAATTTAATCATAAACAAAACAAAACAAAAATTGCAACTAAATTAAAACGTTTCTATCGGATAATCGAGAATCCCTCTGAGAAGGTAACCTATGGTTGATAATGAGATTTACCATGGTCTAAATGAAAGTATGAAACTCATTGAGGTGAGTTTAGTAAATTAATTTGGACTAAGTGAATCCGAAAGAAAATAATGGTGCTAAAACGAGGGAACTGTAGGATCCTAACCGACATCGCTCTAATCAAATTTAATATTCCTAATAACATTTTAATAACCACAACCTTATGAAATACTTGATTTGACATCACGACTTGATACATTAGAAAACCTAAACTCGCCATGACGAGAAGCTTGGAGCTAGCATTGTGGGCAGCACGGTCATCTTCAACAGCAAAACATGTCTACACCAGCTAAACCATTCCTTAGAATTAAACGACTGAGACATAGGGTTTCGAGGTTGTTCGCCTAGTGCGACATAAATCCTCAACTTATCTTTAGGTCTTTGTATGACTCTGTTATACAATATAAGCCCTAACTCCCTTTAGAATTCTGAGGTTTTCATTCATCACGACCAAAATCCTCACATCTTCCAGGCTATTCGTGTAACTGTTTCACATGGATGTAAACCCTAATTAAATAAAAATGGTAAGATGAAACATTTAAATATTTCTCCTCTAAATTGAAACCAAACCATAGAGTAGACTGGGAAGTCACCGAGGTTATCCTTAGGATCTGTCATATCCCCTAGTTCTTCTTTCTTTGGATTCCAAAAGTAAAATGTTCCAAATTTGAGTCATTCCCCCTTCACATCTCTTTGTCTGATTTTGTTGAAAAGTCCTATTCCTTTGACATCTTTAAAGACAATATCCACTGATTTTTATTGAGAGTTTTCTTAGGCAATTTTGGTTATCTAAGATGTAATTAACTATAAAGGCTTGCTTTTATAGGAAACTTTTCCGAACCAAGCTTAATATAAACCCTATTTAATTTTTTATATTACATAGAGGAACTTGTCGACTTAAAAAAATGATTTTCGTAGACTAAACGGATGTCATATATTTCTTAGTTTATTTGATCGAGCCTCACCCTCAAGTCTTGTGTATATCTTTCGGGATAGATACATAGCTTGAGGTGTAGTGCTCTTTCATATAAAATTTGAAAGATATGTGATCAGTTTGATTTCATATTTTTCTAAAAATAAATATAAATATGTAAATTAAATTGTTCCTCCGAAGCAGGCAATGAGATTCCAATTCTGGTGACTGGCCGCTTCCACAGGATGACCCCCCTCTAAAAATTGTGTCGGCAAAGGTGATTTGAGTTTGATCCTTTGGATCCTTAACACAGTCATATTTGTGTCGATTCCGATGAAATAACTTGCTATGCTCATTAGGATCTACCCTTTAAAGAACATTTATTAAAGCATCGTGACAAATACTGGGTCACTCGCCTATCAAGCATGGCTTGCTATCAAGCACCATGCAAAATGTGAAAGAAAGCAAACATGCATTGAAGAGGTGATGAGTGTACCACAAAATCATTGATCAAAGGTGTAAGCATACCATAGGGCATTGACTGAAGGGTGTGAGTATACTGCAAAGACATTGACTCAAAGATGTGAGCATACTGTGGAGGCATTGACTCAAAGGGGTGTGAGTGTACCATGGATGCATTGCTCATGTGGGACTCAAAAGTGTGAGAATTTCATGAAGGCATTAGCTCAAAGGGGTTAGCATACCATGGAGGCATTGGCTCAAGGTGTGAGCATACTGTGGAGGCATTCACTCAAGTGGGTGAGTGTACTGCAAAGACATTGACTCAAAAGTGTGAGTGTACTGTGAAGGCATTGGCTCAAAGGCATGACCGAATTGTGGACACATTGGGTCAATGGTGTGAGCATATTAAGGAGGCATTGACTCAAGGGAGCATTGGTTCCTATTAAAGGAAATCACACATAAGTGAAGTGAGTGAGTGATCAAACACTCAAATGAAACTCAAGTATGCACAAATTACTATGTAAAGTTTCATGCAAATGGTGCTGATGCACATACAAAACATGTGTTATGCGGTTGACTGAACCCAAGTGAATGGTTGATAGGGCCTGGGTGGCCGTTTGGACCCATGTTCAAGGTTGGTCATGCTAAGGCAATCGGTCGAGCTAATGTGTAAGGTTAACCGTGTTAGGGTAGCTGATCGAGCCAATGTTCAAGGCTGACTGTACCAGAGATCCTAGCCGAGCCAATGTGCAAGGATGACGGTGTTAGGGCAGACGTTTGAGTAATTATGCAAGGCTGACTATGTGGGAGATGTCAGTCGAGCCAATGTGCCATTTCTATCAGGTTGAGGAGCCTGGTTGACACCAAAGCGAGTCAAGCGATTGGTTGAACCAAAAATGGCACATGAAATATGCATCACACAAAACTCGTATCATGATAGGGAATACAATGAAATGCAATGAACGTGCATGATAACAATCCACACTCGTTCTAGCATACTCACAAGGAAGCCTAGGTTTAGAAGTATGGATGTGGCATAGCCTCCTCAGGCTCTGACAAATGAGAGTTTGGCCCTTCGATTTCTGAAAGGGAAACTCACCATGAATTATAAAATGAACTAGCTACAAAGCTTTTTCCATCCTACAATTCTCTAAAACTTTATAAAATGGATTAGCTTTAAAGTTTTTTCCATTCCACAAAATCCAAATATTTTAACTCCTCTAAGGAAAGTTGAAAAACCAAAGCTAGGGGAAATTTAGATTCCAACCACTTAGTTTTAAGTCTTAAGGATTTTGCAAGGGAAATCTCTAAGATTCCTTAGGTGTTTTTTCATGAATGATTTCCTAACTTAAGGGCTTTCTCTAGGAAAACAAACATAATCTCAACATTCTCTAACATAGACATAAGGCTGGCTAGGAAAGAAAGTGCAAGAGTTTCACGGGATCTTACCAATGTGGTGATTGCAGACGCATTCTCTTACTCCTATGAAGTCTTCTTTGATGTCATTTAAAGGGGATGAAGCTCTCCTTGTGCAAGAAAGACACTCTCCTTATCGTAGAAGAGATGTTTAAGGTCACTGGAAGCCTTTTCCCAAGTCAAGTTGAAGCTCTCCTTATAGAAGGAGATGGTGGCTCCTTCCTCCTTTTCTAAAGCAAGAGGAAGGTCTACTCTTTCTTTGAACATAGCTCCAAGAAAAACAAACTCTCACCTTCTATTTTTAATATGATGTAGAGGATGGTGGGTTTGATGTAGGAAATTGAGGTGGAATAAGAGGAAGAGGAAGGGGAAGGATGTAGGTTCTCTCCTTAGCTCTCCTAGCTCTCCTCAGCTAAAGCAAACCCTCCCTAGCTGAATGAACTCCTCCCCTATGAAATTCGGTCTCCTTTCTTACTATATATGGAACAAGGTAAATGGGAGGGAAAACTCCCTCCCAAACATCAAATTATGGCAATTTGTCAGGTGGTTGCTAGATGGGGAATATTCTTATTTGACCCCTATCCATCATGGACAATGGGCTAGTTACCAACAAGTGGGGAGTCAAAAGCAAACAATTTTTGCTAAGGAAGTTGTTGGCTCGACGTGAACACGCCCGAACTAGGGGTGGTCACGCCAGGCCAAAAGGGCTTAAGCACTCATTTTTTTAAGGCCAGTGTGACCAAGTTAAAAAATGGCATGGTGACGCTAATTTCTTGGCATGGCTATACCATATTAGTTGTGTAATTACATTGTACTCTCTATCTTGAGCACATACAATGGATCATTTTGGCTTGACCACGCCTGAACTGGGCATGAACACACTAGTGTCCTGGCGTGGCTACACCACATTTGTGGTGTAACCTTGCTCTGCTATCTTGAGCATATAAATGGGTCATTTTGGCATGAACATGTCAGAACGGAGCGCGGGTTCTGGCGTGGTCATGCTGGGCCAAAATTAAAGTTAGATGCTCGTAGCACGATTGAGGACTGAGACGAGTTCCCTTGGCCTCGAAAGCTTTTGAATAGATGGTAAATAATCTCTAGCCATCAAAGAAGTCCCATGGACATGTCGTAACACCGAAATAACGCCTCAAAGTTGTCATCATCCCCGAGCAATGCAAAGTGGTCTAAAACTTAAATTCTTACTCGTTAGTGCCCACATGCCAGTCTTGTGACTCCAGTTCGCCATAAACGAGTCCAGATTGATGGGATAAGGTCTTTAAACATTGAGACTTGTGTTAAACATGTCTCAAGCCAGAGTCAACCCCATCCCACGATGAATTTACCCGATTAGCTAAAAAATCCTATTGATTCCAAATCCAAGCTCATGACACATACCAAGAGGTTCATATAGATATCTTGAGCTTCAGGATGGTATGAATGGACAACAAGTCACCCTGAGTCATTCAATTGGATATCCTACAGACGTGACATCAAAAATTGATGCCAAAATTAAGTCATTCGGGATTACTCCCAGATGATATGAGTAAGGGATGCAATGTACCCGCTCATGAAAAAAGAAATAAAAATAGTAAAGATGCATTTCAGGCGCAAAATTTTGAGATTACCTTTAGGTATAACCTTAAGGATATCTTGGCTATGACGGTAATTCCAACATGACATCTTAAGAGGTTAAAAAGGTAAATACTTAAATTGAAATGAAAATGATTAAATTAATAAAGAAAGCTTGCATTTGATTTATCAATCAATGACATTTTCTTGAGATATTCATGTGGAACATTTGTATATTAATTTAGTGTATAAAGAGATTGAAATTTCTCACTAAGTGGTGTAACTTATTCTTGAAAATTAATGGTTGCCTTCAGAAAAAATTAGATTGATATGACTGACAAGCGAGAAACAATTTTAAGGAGGGCTGCTATTGATATGTAGCATATTATATATTATGATTATCATTATTATATATATTATTTTTCTTTTGAGTAGTGATATAATGTTGTATATCATTGGTTTGAGATTTTATTTTACTTGGAAACCATGTTGTTGTTTCTGGATGATTTAAATTTTCATTTAGCGTACTTTGTAAATTTTTGGGGTTTATTTTATTTTTGGAAGTTATGATGTATTATTGAATGATTTAAAAGAAAGGTTAATACCATTTGACCGCTACTCCTGACTTTATTAATTCTAAGCAATCAGGTCGAGTCATGACAATATTTAACACCCATCAATTGCCACATAAATTTCAATATCGATGACAATTTTTTTCTTAAATCTTATTCAAATAATTATTTGGTGACTTACTTTTCTAAGCACTCGTATGGTGAAAATTAAAAATTTCTATTTTTTTTTTATGAGGGCACAATTAATATAGTTACCTTCATATGATTTTATTGGTGTATTTTGGTGAGAAAATCATTGGATAATACTTTTTTTGTTTATATTACCTTGAAACATTCTCAATTGCCATTCACAACGCTTTCCCTTTTCTTGTAAACTCCACCACCTCTTCTTTGAAAAAAAGCTGTCTAGCTTTTTTGGTGGAAAATTCATGTTGCAAACAATTCCAATGAAAGAAGAAACAAACAAAGCATTAGAGCTCTATGTAAGAAAATAGAGCTTAATCAAATGAGGAGTAAATTGAATTCAGTGTAGTATATGATGTTTAAGATTATGTTTTTGTAATATGTTTTGTAAGAATTGGTAATTATAATAAAAAGTGATTTTCAAGTTTTAAATGTTTGAATTTATAAATTTTAAAAATTTATTTCAAATATTTGAGTGAAAATTCATGTATATCTCATAAAAAGTTATTAATTAATAATTAAAATTATCAATCATCCTTTTTGCACTAAGTGTGGTTGACCATAACTTTTTTGTAGGGTAGTTATTTGTGATTGTACATGTGTATATCATCCTTCTCATCTACACAAGTAGCCAACTCTCCCATCTTTTTTCTTTTACCATTTTTAAATTATCTTATTATAAAAATTTATATTTAATCTATTTAATTAAAAAAAGATATATGAATATTGTTGCAAAAATATTTTGACTAAGAAAAACTCAATGATATTCACTTAATGGCCGGTCCAACCATTAAAAAAGGTTTGATGTTTTCTCCTAATGAACCACTTTGGTCAATAATTATTCTAATTCTTTATAAAATTATATATTTATTGTTGCATTCCTTGTATGAATTTATTTTTTCCTAAAATAAATTATTTTTTTCATAATATTTACCCATAAAAAAAACCCACTCAAAACCTAGTTGAGGCTACCAATCAAGGTTCTCCTAAATCGAGACCTCTTACGAAAGGTTTCAAGCCACTTTCCCTCACCCAACTCCACTTTTCAAAGCCTAAAATCCAAAATTCTAGAGTTTCATCAAACCCAGTTTGTCAATAAATCCAAAAAATTTCTAAAAGTCTTCAAAAGTTATAAAGTACATAATGATGTATCATGAAAATATAATGTTTTTGTTTCTATTTCTTTTTATGTCCTCTTTTTTGAACAAATTATTTTTTTTTCATAAAATATGCCACAAAAATTTACTATTAGCTTGCATAGACTTTGAATTACTAAACTAAATTAGATTAAGCTCGTCTTGCTTCTCATAAATTGAGTTAGTCCTCCAGCTAATAGCTAGCAAACACATAAGGTCAAGGCAATCCATACACCCAAAACAAATAGTAATGATTCTAATGCAAAATGGCATAATTTGTATCCTTGCATTATTTATCTAAGGGAGCACAATAGAGCGTCCGAGCACCCTTGGAGAGCTAAACACATCTTCTAGCTAAATCTTAGAGCCTCCATAGCAAAAATATAAAAAATACTTGTTGACTAGGGATAGCATATTAAACTCCATTTGTCCTCATGATATGAAATTAACCATATTGAGTGTTCTTTGAGCTTCCTATCCACTTCAAATATATACCTAAGAAAATTCGAAGCCATTTAAAGATTTTAGTAGCATACTCGTCCACACCCCACAGCAGCACTTGAGCTTGAATAGGACACTTAGCGTTGGTCAGACCAAAAGAAAGTGCATACTTCATGGCTTGCTTTGAGGCAAGCTTCCTACATTAACAGGTAGATAACATTAGCTTTGATTTGATGGGGCATTTGAAGGCAAGTAACCTTTTAAATTTAATGTCTTCATATATAGTATATCATAGTATGCTAGTGCCTTTCAAACTCTTAAATAAATTAAGGGTCCTCATTAAAAAAAAATTATTCGCTGCATATATATAATCTCCATCCGTAAGCATCATTCCTTTTGGTTTATCATCGATAATACCTATACCATTAAGAAAATTACAATTCTTTATACCCACACACAGCTCAGTTAGACGAGAATCAGCTCAGTTAGACGAGAATTATAAACCTTAGATCACCATATTTGAGTGTTATATGTGTAAATATAAAAGTTTAGGCATGAGATATGTAAATACATAAGAATTGTGTGATATGTATGCAAATCCTCCCGAAAAAAATCATACTAGAATCATTATATCTATATCTATATATGTATATATATATAGATATAGATAACGGTAAAACAAAACCCAAACCAAGAAAATCAAAATTTTGATGAAGTTTAGAGACCAATCTTAACAATATCCCCGAACTAAAATCTACAACATGCAGGCTAACTAAACTGGTGTCACCAAAAACATTCATAAACCTAACACAGGATGTGCAGACATGGATACATAAATATAGCAAGTCATTGGCCGAAGAAACCAAATCGACGCTCCAACTAAAAGATCACAGCCCTCCACGTCCAAGATGTTGAGTCAGCTCTCCAATATCAGCCTCCTCAGAATCTTGCAAGCGAACTGCATCAAGTTTTTGCTTCAGAATTTCGATTGCATTGGCCACCATCTGATAAGATTTGATAGCACCGGTAGACTCAACTGTGAAGATGAAGCTGTCTTCTTTGGCATTGATTTCAATCAGTCCTGGCTTTCCCATTGCCTCTGCCTTTTTTATCACTTCTTCATCGTAAGTGTATGCTTCAGGATCAAGCACCCTTACCTGGTTTCAAAGCATCTAAATCACATTTATGCAAACGATAAAGTATTTGGTGAGTCTGATCCTTATTGTATGGCTATCAAATATCATTTACAAAATTCATTCAAAATTTAAAACAGCATTTGCATGGAGATATTACAAGGCAAACTGCAGGAGGTCAAGGAACAAAAATTTCCCTTCAAAATGCATTTGGGTTAACATAAAGCATGTTGAGAAGTTGCTAACGATAATTCAAAAAGTAGATCCAAATCCTTCAAAGCTTGAATATAGCTGGTAATAATTATTAGGTAAATTTACATACATACCATACAATTCTTATGTATTTATGTATCTAACACTTAAAGTTGGATATTTTCATTTAAAACACTTTGGTGTTATAAATCTATGCATGAAAAGGTGTATTCACTTTTTAATACTGATATCTGTGATGTGATGTTAAAATTTGATTGGTATGCATGTATAAAAATTTAGATTTAGATATGTATATATATATAAGAATTGTGCGGTAAGTATGTAAATGCCACCTAATTATTAAATCAACATAATGATAAGTTTTTCAATAAAACTTGCACTCTTTTGAAAAAAGAAAAATTATAACCCGCTTAGCAAAGTGAACTGGAATGGTTAATCATGCTACGCTAAGTGCACTTCTTTCCATAAGAAGTCAAATTCATATCTTATCGTATCCCACGTATCATCAAATCTTTCCAGCTTGTACAGCCAACAAACGTTTGCACAAATCTCGAGACAGTCTGACGGTCTAAATTAAAAAAGATAAATCAAGGAACATCCCTCCAATGAAAAGCTACAAGTACTCGTAAAACCGACCGACTGAAGAACCACCAACCGATCAAATGCTGGCGAACAACAAAAAAGAGACAGACATTCATGCCAACCACCGAACAAAAGACCGATACCTCCAACAATCTCACCACTACCAATGTGAAGCTCTCTCAACAACTCCCCCAAAAATCCTCAAAGAACTCCAGAAATAACTAAGGAGTAAGCAGGTTGACTGGCTGCCTTTCTCAAAGCCAATTGGCTTCCCATAGTAAAAGCTAACCAGCATCCAGAAAAAATAGCGAACAGACACAAGTTTGGTCGACCGACTTAAAGACATGACGACCATAAGGTTCTAGAATATCAAAGGAATTCAAAATCAGTTACAAATACGAAAAGACAACATAAGATATTATGTCATGTAACACCCCTATCAAGCCTGGGGCAAATGTGTAATTTTCCACCTTTGGCTCTCTATTTCCTATAAATAGGGGGCCCATAGCATGTGTTTGGGGTTTTTTCCCTCTCTAGGCTCTTCCCAAGTTACCATTATCTCTCTCTCTTTTGTATATAAAATGTCTCACAAATCCTGAGAATACCCCAGTTCAGCCCTATAGGGCAAATCTTTGTGTGCTCTTTTATTTATTTTTCTCTGTACTTTTCCCTCAAGGTTCCTACCACTAATACTAGGCATATCTACCCGAACAAATCTAGATTCAACATCTTAAAACGTGTGGTGAGTGTGAAGATGTTACTAACAAGAAGAGAAGTGACGTAAATAAGGAGAAATGCATCTCAAAGAAACTCTTAAATAAGGAGCATGCTAGGGAGTTCATACAACAACAGATCTGGAGCCAAAAATATCATTTACATCGTCTTCCTAGAGGTATTAGGCTAGGAGACGAGTACCACAAAATGGATGTCTGGCTCCCAACGATCGAAATGAGTCGAACGACAGTACTTTTGCACCGCTCGGTCAAATCTAGGCGGTTGACACACTACTCAATGCATAAAGGGAGTTATACTTCAAAAACTATTCCGACGTTATGACGAGTTAATCTATAACTTCTCAAATTCAATTGACATTTGGGAAGTTGAATTTAATAAACCGCGCTAACAACAATCCCAAAGAGGTTCTGTCGGCAAAACAATCCAAAATGCTCCCACATCAAAATTCTTGGATCTCCAAGCGTGAAACAGATAAAGCTCTGAATGTGGTTCCCTACCCGATAGCGACAAGCTCGGCGAAGGGTAAGGTAAAATCACCCCACTAACAAGTCTCCACGATTATCTCCACAAAGCCAGCGACAAGATTCGCTTAAGTCCTGCTGAAAGGTGAAGCCCAACCAAACCAATAATCTAACCATGAAATTAAGACATTGAAAAGTGTAAGACGTGAGTTGGGCAACAATATCATAAAAACAAAGATGACCAATAATGACGCTATAGACGTCCACTCAACACCTTAATAACAAAACCTACCCACAATGTCAAGCATCAAAAAGCCAGTCTCGTAGCTCAACGTGGATATAGCTCTGGAGATGGTTCCCTCCACAATATTAACATGACTGTAGCATACAAAAATCATGAAAATCAGTGAAACATATATATAATTTTCTACCGCAATAGAAGTTTGAAATGTTGTCAAATAATACTCAAAAGTCTATCAAACAAAATGACCTTAATATCAATGAATATTTTAATGATAAAAACGTTTATTCAGTTAAACAAAATTATTACCAAGATCTCATAATAACTGTTGTTCGAATGTAGTATTTCTCAGCAATTTATGGGGAAAAAAAGAATATTTGAGTTATTGTGGGTCACAATAATGACTATGCTAAACTTGGAAGTCCAAACCTTAAATATAGAAAATCTCTCCTCTAAATAAGATTTTCTCTCTTGTACGAGCTGTTAGAAATATTTAGTTTCTTTTCCGGTTGTTCCCTATTTGTTTTATTTCCTATTTTATGACTTTCCTTTTATCATGGAGTAGTAATTAGAGAGAGATTTGGATAATATGTCCTATTTTATAATCATTATATCCTGTATTTATACCCCTTTCAATAATAATAATATTATCCCGCTCTATTCTTAAAACCTACATGGTATCAGAGTCACGAATCTTACCCTAGTCGCTGAAACTTCCCTACAAACCATTCCTAGCAGTATTTTCAACCATCGGATTCTAGCCGCCGGTCTTTCATTGCAGGTTTCNATTAGAGAGAGATTTGGATAATATGTCCTATTTTATAATCATTATATCCTGTATTTATACCCCTTTCAATAACAATAATATTATCCTGCTCTATTCTTAAAACCTACATGGTATCAGAGTCACGAATCTTACCCTAGCCGCTGAAACTTCCCTACAAACCATTCCTAGCAGTATTTTCAGCCATCAGATTCTAGCCGCCGGTCTTTCATTGCAGGTTTCGGCTACCAGTACCCTTTCCTGAAGGCTCTCCCACCATCGGCCACTCCTCTGTTGGCTGTCCCGTCTTCGGACTTACCTCCTGCGACCAGATCTCTCCCCTGCAAGCCCTCTCGCAGTCGGACTTGCCATTTGACGGTTGGAATCTTCCTTCGCATGCCTTGTTTTGCTGTCAGTTGCTTAAGGAATCGTCTATGTCTATCTTAACACCCAAGCCTCATATTTGGCTCTATCGGAGCCATGGTGGATTTCTACACTGTCGAGCTCCATTCGATATTGCCCTTGAATCCACNCTGAAGGCTCTCCCACCATCGGCCACTCCTCTGTTGGCTGTCCCGTCTTCGGACTTACCTCCTGCGACCAGACCTCTCCCCCGCAAGCCCTCTCGCAGTCGGACTTGCCTTTTGACGGTCGGAATCTTCCTTCGCATGCCTTATTTTGCTGCCAGTTGCTTAAGGGATCGTCTATGTCTATCTTAACACCCAAGCCTCATCTTTGGCTCCATCGGAGCCATGGTGGATTTCTCCACTGTCGAGCTCCATTCGATATTGTCCTTGAATCCATCGGAAGATCAACACCTACCTCAATCCCTCCACAAATAGGAGGAAATGAAAACCCCATGAATTTCCTGATTACCACTCACAAATTCAACTCGAATTTTCTCCAATGATCTCAAGTTGTTTCGTTGTTCGTCAAAGGTCGGAGTAAATTTGGCCACCTACATGTACAATTCGTGAACCTCTGAAGACTGATCCAACATATGTAGCATGAGAAGTGTAGAATTTCATAGTTGTCATGGCTAATTAATTTCACGGAGACCTCAATTAGCCGTTCGTACCTGTTTCTTTCGTCTGTTCATGCCCTCTCGACTGTCGATCGAGATACCTACTCGGGCGTAAGGAATTCTGGACAACTCTATGAAGCTTCTAATAAGATCCGCGACGCAAAATAAAAATCGAAGAGAGTGACACAGTACTACAACGACTTGGTTGCCTTATGGATGAAATGTAACCGCTATTATGACTACACGTGGGACTCACACGCGGATCTTTCCTTCTTTCAAAAACTTCTTGAAAAGGATCGTGCTCGAAATCCTACCAGGCATGAACAAGGATCTCGACAAAGTCGACAGTCGTATACTTAGTTGTGATCCTCTTCCTTCAACCCAAGCTGTATTCATCGAGGTCTGTCGCAAAGAAAGTCGAAGACTTGTCATGCTCTGCAACTCCACTAACTCAGTCGAGTCATCAACCTTGGTCTCCAACAGTGCTCCACACTATGCCACACCGTCGAACACCAATCATGGTGCTCCACACTGATTTTTGTCACAAACCCTGCCATACCCATAACAAGTGTTAGAAGCTCCACTGGAAGACTGTAAATAAAGCTTCAACCAAATCTTTCGCTACTAAAGGTATTATTAAGACCTCAGAATCCACAGCAGTTCAACCGACCCCCACTCATACCATCTCCGAATCACCAGACGCCATCAAGAGTCAGATGAGACACCTAATTAAGCTGTTTGGATTTAGTCAGTTCTCCTCTGGCCCGTCGACCTCCATGCCCATCATGAAAACATTTCTATGGCAATCACTGTATTTGCTTCTAGTCTGTGCATTATTGATTCGGATGTCACAAACCACATGATTGGGTGCTCTCAATTCTTCTTGACATATCCTCCATGCTTCGAATAAGACTATTAAAATTGTGGACGACTCCTATAACTCTATTGTGGCAAAAGGTTACAGTCAGACTTATTCTGAAATCCATGTTACATGTACATTTTCTTAAGTGTAAGCTCTTATTTGTTAGTAAATTGACATATGACCTTGATTGCACTGCTCATTTTTCTCATGATATTTGTGCCTTTTAGGATCGTAGTTCGACGAGGAATATTAGAACTGCTAAGCAAGTAAACAAACTCTACTTCTTCCAAGAAAATGGCATTGATAATACGGACACTCAATCCCATAGTTGTAGTTTTTCCCTCTCCACAACTTGTCCAATTATGTTTTTATATTGTCGCTTCGGTCCATCCCAGTTTTCATTATTTGAAACTATTGTACCCTTCGATGTTTATTGATAAATATCTATCTACTTTTAAATAAGAAATTTGTCATTTAATTAAACATCATTGTATACCATCACCCCATCGTTACACTCCTTCCTCTCCAATTTTACTGATTCATAGTGATTTATGGGGACCCTCTTGAATTGTAAGCTACACCAATAAATGGTAATTCCTTATTCTAATTGATGATCACACCAGATGACACAAGCCTACATATTAAGGGACAAATCTGAAACTGCATTCACCTGCAAAAAATTTCATCCATTTTGACCCAATTTAAAACCTCCATTCAAGTCCTTCGAATTGACAATGGTCGTAAGTACTTTAACTATATATTAGAAGAATTCTTGGTGAGCATGGGCATCCTCCATCGTAGCAGATGCTACTAAAAGAAATGGGATAACAGAGCGAAAAAAATGATACATTCTCAAAGTGGCTCATTCCATCATATTTCAAACTAATGTCCCGAAACGGCTTTGGAAGGACACCATCCTTACCACCACCTATCTCATTAACAGAGTCCCCACAAATATCCATAACTTTCAGATCATGTTATTTGTCTTGATGTCATGCTTTCCTACTAATCGGTTCTTCTCCTTCTATTAGATCTCGAAATATTTGGGTGAACGACCTTTATTCGGAGCACAACCCCGACTCGAAATAAACTTGATCCCTGCTCAATTAAATGTGCTTTCATTGGCTATTCAACCGCTCAAAAAGGCTATCAGTATTTTTACCCAGTCACCAGTAAAATCTGTGTCTATGTTCCCTTATTTGAAAATGTCCCATACTTTCTTAGCACTGCCTCAAGTGAGGGGGAGCTAATTTTTTTGGACAATGTTCCTTTTCAAATTTCGTTGATTATTCTACCTACGTCTACAATCATTGTATCCGAGGAACCCTCAATCCCACTGGTTTCGCCATCAACCAGAACATCACCTCCATCCACTCTATATCTATACTCAGCATACCAAACCTTCAGCTAAAACTCATTTCAACGCCCCTACACTCGAGCCTGCTAACCCGCTGCAAATCTTGGAATCTACTCCGGCCGACATCCCAAAAATGATGCACTCTCAACCTACGAAGATCACTTCTGCTATGAATGAGTTGAATTCCCCGATTAAGATACGCAAACAGGCATGTTTATCCCATGAATAATGTCTTATTTAACAGCTTATCTTCGACTTACAAAACATTTGTCACTTCCTCGATAGATTGTTGTCTCCCATTCACTATTGAGGCAGCATTAGCCGACCCATCCTAGAAGGCTACAGTCATATATATGAGATTAATTCCCTTCGGCACAACCATACTTGGGATGTTGTTGATCTTCTTCGAGGAAAGAAAATAATGTGTTGCAAGTGAATTATCTACACCCAATTTAACTTTGATGAATCATTTGAACGCAACAATGCACGGTTGGTAGTCAAAGACTATTGACAAACATATGGAGTTGATTATGAAGAGACGTTTTCCTCAGTAGGTAAACTAAATACCATTTAAGTTTTGTTATCCCTTGGCGTGAGTCTGGATTATCCATTACTCTAGTTGGATGTCAAGAAGGCTTTCCTTAACTGTGATCTCGCAGAGGTGTAAATGTCTCCCACAAGGCTTTGACTCAACCTCTTCCCATGGACAAAGGTTCCAAACGCAGAAGTCTATTTATGGATTGAATTAATCTCCCTAGTCTGGTTCGATAAGTTTACACAAGTTGTTGAGGGCCATGATTTCTCTCAGACTTAATCTGATCACATAATGTTCTTCTGCCACTCATCCGATAATTATATTGTCATCCTCACATCTATATCGACAACATCGTACTCACAGGTAATGATCTGCCGACATTGGAATCTCTCAAAGACAACTTGGCCACATCTTTAGAGACGATGGACTTGGGTTCTCTCCAGTATTTCCTAGGTATGGAAGTAGCATGGTTCTTTCGAAGCATTAGCCTTTCTCGACGAAAATATGTGACAGACTTACTGATTGAAACAACTACTTCTTTGCAAGCCGGTAGTTGTTCTGATGGATCCCAACGAGAAATTGGCAGATGTCCCCAATGTTGTTCTGATGAACAAAACACTACAAATGCCTAGTGAAGAAACTCCTTTCCTAGTCCATACACGCCCGAATATTTGCCACGTCATTGGTATTGTTAGTCAGTTTAAGCATGATCCCTATGAGAACCATCTCACCGTTCATCAAATCCTCTACTACATAAAAGACATACCAGACTCAGATTTGTTGTTCTCTCATCACACCTCTCGCTCTATTACAATTTATGCGGATGTCGATTTGGCCAAATTAGTTTATGATCGACGATCTAACTCGGGTTATTGCTCCTTTGGATGAGAAAACATTGTCAGAAAAGTCAGAAAACAGTTTGTGGTTGCCCGTAGCACTGCTGAAGCCGTGTTTTGATCTATGTTCCTAAGATATGTGAATCCCTCTAGTTGCGCATCATGCTCCGTGCGGTATCCGTTCCACTATAGCTATTTTGTGACAATAAAGCCACTATCAGCATAGCCCATAATCTGGTCCAACATGATCGTACCAAACATGTGGAGATTGACCGTCACTTTATCAACGAGAAGCTTGATGCGGGTGAAATTTGTGTTCTTTTTATCCCATCCACAGACCAACTCTCAGATTTTCTCACAAATAATTTTCTCGGTCATTATCTGACGATTTCAAATCTAAGTTGAACATGATCGACTTCTATGATTCTACTTGAGGGGGAGTGTTAGAAATTATCCACTTTCCTTTCAAGTTATTTCTTATTTGTTGTATTTCCTAGTTTATGATTTTCCTTTTATCATGGAATAGTTATTAGAGAGAGAGTTGGGTTTATATATTTTCTATTTTAGAATCCTTATATCCATTATTTATACCCCTTTCACTAGCAATAATATTTTCTCGCTCAATTCTCAAAAGCTACACGAGCTAAATAAATAAAAAAGATGATGTTCAATAATCCAATCTCTGATTTACGATGACCATTGAGCCTAAGGTAAAAAATTTGTAGCAAAAATTTCTTCCAAAGGATAAAATCTCTCTCAAATGAAAATTTTTAGTGTAACTATTGTAAGAAGAAATAGTGCATCAAAGAGAAATGTTAAAAACTCCATGAAAAACAATAATGTTATGATAAAAATAAAAAAGAAACAATAATGAACATGTCTACCTTGTAAAAATAGATTGACACTAGAAAAGAATTAAATAAAAAAACAAAGGAATTTTCTCAATTCTTTGAATGATCATCTGGATCATAGTCCCTTGCTCAAAATAATATGACTTCAGACTTGCCTCAAATATTATAACTTAAACAAAAATACTAAATTTAAGTATTATTGATCACATGATAAATTTTGCCAACATCTTCCAAAATTACAAATCTTCTCAGTAAAAAAAATAAGTGACCAAAATTTTTATAACTATTCTTGAACAGAAAAATATCTTAATTTTCCACTTCATCTTAAGTAACATATTATATATTCCTCATTTTACAGTTAATATTTTATCCATCAATAAACTTATCAAACATCATACCAGTAAAGTCACTACTTTTTTACTAATCATGTGTACTTCAAGACTTCACTCGAGAAAAATGATTGGACAAACTAAAAAGAAAGATTGACTATATCTTCTTGAGGACCATAATCAATTACCATGCTCCTTCATTTCTACCCACAATACCAATATTATGTGAGAACATCGTTATAGCTAGGACAACACTTTTTAAAACTCTTCAATATATGATTCATTATACTTCTATGAAATTAAACGTTAAGGATTTTCATTTTGAGACTTGAGAAATGGTGAAACAATATCGCCTTATTTTTCTAAAAAACATTGCTAATTCTCAACTTCTTTTAATTTAATTTAATAAAACATTTGGAAACGCTACAAAATCCTAAATATCTTTGGTGCTACAAGATTTGTAACCTTCATTGATTACTGAATTGGATTGATGTAAGCATACCTTATTAAACAACAATCCAATGTCAACATTATCCTTCTCAAATTCACTATGATGATAAAAAATCAATTTAATACAACTATCAAAATATTTCGAACCAGTAAAGCATGTGATTACTTCAATCATTTATTATCATTCTTTTTTCAAAAAGAGGATATCAACCACTAAATCTCACCTACTAGGGTTTAGGGAGAATTTACTCTCCAACAAGATAAAAAGGCAATAAAGATGTACACGAAAAAACAAATACATGACACCAGAAAATTTGAGAAAATAACTACAATGATACGATGAGTTCGTTGAGACGGCATGCACATCCAGTTGAGATCCAAAAAAAGTCATGTGCCTCTCTAACCACATGAAGATCCTGCAGAAAACAAAAAACTGGAAGAGAAGGGTGGGTTCCTCTAGCACACATTCAACTTTGTAGTCCTGAAGGGAGCATGAAAGAGCCGCTGCAGAGAATTAAACATAAAAATAGAGCAGAAAAATAAATTCACAAGAGGAAGCCTCTTCTGCCTAAGGAGCAGGAGCTGGTAAAGCAAGCAAGGCGTAGGAACTAAACAGCAGGTGATAAATAAACCACCACAGAAC
>JXCR01055570.1:144879-206616 GCA_002079205.1 Phalaenopsis hybrid cultivar | reverse complement strand
CAGAAATCGATTGGAAATCAACCATTAAACGGTGAATTTTCCTCGCCGCTTGTTTGCTAGCATTAGAGAATAAGATCATGTCATCAGCATAAGCCAGATGCATTACCAACGTATTGGATTTATGAGCATATTGTAAGAAAGGGTGTTGCCTGAAAAGATCATTTAAAAGGCAAGAGAGATAATCAAATATCAAAATGAAAATAGTAGAGGATAAGGGGTCACCCTGCTTAATCCCACGTCCCGCACTAAAGAATCTCGGAGAATGACTATTGATGAGGATGCTATATTTATTGCAGTAGAGCCATGAGAGAATAATTTTGCAAAAATCCCGAGAGAAGCCTCGAGCCTTGAGAACCTGCAAGATAAACTCCCAACTAACAAAATCATGTCTTGCGGATATCTAATTTAGTAATCATGTTTCCCCCTCTACATTTCTTATCAATATCAAGAATAAGTTCCTGCGCAAGAATAATATTATCCGTGATCCCACGCCCTTGAATAAAAGCAGATTGATTCAAGGATATTAATTTATGGAGATGAGGTTGAATTCATCTGACCAAAATTGTACTAATCATTTTCGAAATAACTGAGGGCAGAGATATTGGCCTAAAATAATCCCAAGTGTTTTTTGAGCGTTTTTGGGAATGAGGACAATACTAGCAGGAGAGAAATAATTTCCTAGGGTATCCCCTTTAAAAAAACTCTGGATAGCTTCCATAACCTTTCTCATAACAATACTCTAGCATTTAATATAGAAAGCAGAAGTAAAGCTATCAGACCCAAGGGCTTTGTTACTATTAATATCCAGAAGGGTAGAATAAATCTCCTCAATCGAGGGGATACCACAAAGGTCGAGATCCATCATGTTACATCATCAAATAAAGAGGCATCAATACTGTCCGATGTCTCATGATGCTGAAAAATTTTAGAGAAATAGAGAACAANGTTGCTAACGATAATTCAAAAAGTAGATCCAAATCCTTCAAAGCTTGAATATAGCTGGTAATAATTATTAGGGAAATTTACATACATATCATACAATTCTTATGTATTTATTTATCTAACACTTAAAGTTTAATATTTTCATTTAAAACACTTTAGTGTTATAAATCTATGCATGAAAAGGTGTATTCACTTTTTAATAGTGATATTTGTGATGTGATGTTAAAATTTGATTGGTATGCATGTATAAAAGTTTAGATTTAGATATGTATATATATATAGCGGTAAGTATGTAAATGCCACCTAATTATTAAATCAACACAATGAAAAGTTTTTCAATAAAACTTGCACTCTTTTGAAAAAAGAAAAAATTATAACCCGCTTAGCAAAGTGAACTGGAAATGGTTAATCATGCTACGCTTAGTGCACTTCTTTCCATAAGTCAAATTCATATCTTACCACGTATCATCAAATTTTTCTAGCTTGTACAACGAACAAACGTCCGCACAAATCTCGAGACAGCCTAGCGGTCTAAATTTAAAAAGATAAATCAAGGAACATCCCTCCAATGAAAAGATACAAGTACTCGTAAAACCGACCGACTGAAGAACCACCAACCGACCAAATGCTGGCGAACAACCAAAAAGAGACAGACATTCATGCCAACCACAGAACAAAGGACCGGTACCTCCAACAATCTCACCACTACCAACGTGAAGCTCTCTCAACAACTCCCCCAAAAATCCTCAAAGAACTCCAAAAATAACTAAGGAATAAGCAGGTTGACTGACTGCCTCTCTCAAAGCCAATTGGCTTCCCATAGTAAAAGCTAACCATCATCCAGGAAAAATAGCAGACAGACACAAGTTTGGTCGACCGACTTAAAGACATGACGACCATAAGGTTCCAGAATATCAAAGGAATTCAAAATCAGTTACAAATACGAAAAGACAACATAAGATATTATGTCATGTAACAACCCTATCAAGGCTGGGGCAGATGTGTAATTTTCCACCTTTGGCTCTCTATTTCCTATAAATAGGGGGCCATAGCATGTGTTTGGGGTTTTTTCCCTCTCTAGGCTCTTCTCGAGTTACCATTCTATCTCTCTTTTGTATATAAAATGTCTCACAAATCTTGAGAATACCCCAGTTCAACCCTATAGGGCGAATCTTTGTGTGCTCTTTTATTTATTTTTCTCTCTACTTTTCCCTCAAGGTTTCTACCAATATGATACTAGGCATACCTACCCGAACAAATCTAGATTCAACATCTTAAAAGGTGTGGTGAGTGTGAAGCATGTTACTAACAAGAAGGGAAGTGACGTAAATAAGGAGAAATGCATCTCAAAGAAACTCTTAAATACGTAGCATGTTAGGGAGTTCATGCAACAACAGATCTGGAGCCAAAAATATCATTTACATCGTCTTCCTAGAGGTATTAGGCTAGGAGACGAGTACCACAAAATGGATGTCTGGCTCCCAACGATCGAAATAGGTCGAAGGACAGTACTTTTGCACCGCTCGGTCAAATCTAGGCGGTTGACACACTACTCAACACATAAGGGGAGTTATACTTCAAAAACTATTCCGACGTTATGACGAGTTAATCTATAACTTCTCAAATTCAATTGACATTTGGGAAGTTGAATTTAATAAACCGCGCTAACAACAATCCCAAAGAGGTTCTGTCGGCAAAACAATCCAAAATGCTCCCACATCAAAATTCTTGGATCTCCAAGCTTGAAACGGATAAAGCTTTGGATGTGGTTCCCTACCCGATAGCGACAAGCTCCGCGAAGGGTAAGACAAAATCACCCCACTAACTAGTCTCGGCGATTATCTCCACAAAGCTAGCGACAAGATTCGCTTAAGTCCTACCGAAAGGTGAAGCCCAACCGAACCAATAATCTAACCATAAAATTAAGACATTGAAAAGTGTAAGACGTGAGTCGGGCAACAGTATCATAAAAACAAAGATGACCAACAATTATGCTATAGACGTCCAGTCAACACCTTAATAACAAAACCTACCCACAATGTCAAGCATCAAAAAGCCAGTCTCGAAGCTCAACGTGGATATAGCTCTGGAGATGGTTCCCTCCAGAATATTAACATGACTGTAGAATACAAAAATCATGGAAATCAGTGAAACTTATATATAAGTTTCTACCGCAATAGAAGTTTGAAATGTTGTCAAAAAATACTCAAAAGTTTATCAAACAAAATGACCTTAATATCAATAAACATTTTAATGATATAAACGTTTATCCAGTTAAACAAAATTATTACCAAGATCTCATAATAACTGTTGTTCGAATGTAGTATTTCTCAGCAATTTATGGGGAAAAAAAGAATATTTGAGTTATTGTGCGTCACAATAATGACTTTGCTAAACTTGGAAATCCAAACCTTAAATAGAGAAAATCTCTCCTCTAAATAAGTTTTTCTCTCTTGTACGAGTTGTTAGAAATATTTAGTTTATTTTCGGTTGTTTCCTATTTGTTTTATTTCCTATTTTATAACTTTCAATTTATCATGGAGTAGTTATTAGAGAGATTTGGATAATATATGTCCTATTTTATAATCATTATATCCTGTATTTATACCGCTTTCAATAACAATAATATTATCCCGCTCTATTCTTAAAACCTACATGGTATCAGAGTCACAAATCTTACCCTAGTCGCCGAAACTTCCCTACAAACCATTCCTAGCAGTATTTTCAGCCATCGGATTCTCGCCGCCGGTCTGTCATTGCAGGTTTCAGCTACCAGTACCCTTTCCTAAAGGCTCTCCCACCATCGGCCGCTCCCCTGTTGGTTGTCTCGTCTTCGGACCTACCTCCTGCGACCAGATCTCTTCCCTGCAAGCCCTCTCGCAGTCGAACTTGCCTTTCGACGGTCGGAATCTTCCTTCGCATGCCTTGTTTTGCTGCCAGTTGCTTAAGGGATCTTTTATGTCTATCTCGACACCCAAACCTCATCTTTGGCTCCATCGGAGCCATGGTGGATTTCTCCACTGTCGAGCTCCATTCGATATTGTCCTTGAATCCACCGGAAGATCAACATCTACCTCAATCCCTCCACAAATAGGAGGAAATGAAAACCCCATGAATTTCCTGATTATCACTCACAAATTCAACTCGAATTTTCTCCAATGATCTCAAGTTGTTTCGTGGTTCGTCAAAGGTCGGAGTAAATTTGGCCACCTACATGTACAATTTGTGAACCTCTGAAGACTGATCCAACATATGCAGCATGAGAAGTGTAGAATTTCATAGTTTTCATGGCTAATTAATTTCATGGAGTCCTCAATTAGCCGTCCGTACCTGTTTCTTTCGTCTGTTCATGCCCTCTGAACTGTAGATCGAGATACCTACTCGGGCGTAAGGAATTCTGGACAACTCTATGAAGCTTCTAATGAGATCTGCGATGCAAAACAAAAATCGAAGAGAGTGACACAATACTACAACGACTTGGTTGCCTTATGGATGAAATGTAACCGCTATTATGACTACACGTGGGACTCACCCGCGGATCTTTCCTTCTTTCAAAAACTTCTGAAAAAGGATCGTGCTCGAAATTCTACCAGGCATGAACAAAGATCTCAACAAAGTCAACAGTAGTATTCTTAGTCGTGATCCTCTTCCTTCAACCCAAGCTGTATTCATCGAGGTCTGCCGCAAAGAAAGTCGAAGACTTGTCATGCTCTGCAACTCTATTAACTCAGTCGAGTCATTAGCCTTGGTTTCCAACAGTGCTCCACACTATGCCACACCGTCGAACACCTGGTGCTCCACACTGATTTTGTCACAAACCCTGCCATACCCATAACAAGTGTTGGAAGCTCCACTGGAAGACTGTAAATAAAGCTTCAACCAAATCTTCCGCTACTAAAGGTATTATTAAGACCTCAGAATCCACAACAGTTCAACCGACCCCCACTCATACCATCCCCGAATCACCAGAGACCATCAAGAGTCACATGAGACACCTAATTAAGCTGCTTGGATTTAGTCAGTTCTCCTCTGGCCCGTCGACCTCCATGTCCATCACGAAAACATTTCTATGGCAATCACTGTATTTGCTTCTAGTTTGTGCATTATTGATTCGGATGTCACAAACCACATGATTGGGTGCTTTCAATTCTTCTTGACATATCCTCCGTGCTCCGAATAAGACTATTAAAATTGTGGACGACTCCTATAACTCTATTGTGGCAAAAGGTTGGTTGTTCTAACAGTTAGTCTTACTCTAAAATCCATGTTACATGTACATTTTCTTAAGTGTAATTCTTAAGTGTAAGCTCTTATTTATTAATAAATTGGCATATGACCTTGATTGCACTGCTCATTTTTCTCATGATATTTGTGCCTTTTAGGATCGTCGTTCGGGGAGGAATATTGGAACTGCTAAGCAAGTAGACGAGCTCTACTTCTTTCAAGAAAATGGCATTGATAATGCGGACACTCAATCCCATAGTTGTAGTTTTTCCCTCTCCACAACTTGTCCAATTATGTTTTTATATTGTCGCTTCGGTCATCCCAGTTTTCATTATTTAAAACTATTGTACACTTCCATGTTTATTGATAAATATCTATCCAATTTTAAGTATGAAATTTGCAATTTAATTAAACATCATTGTATACCATCACCCCATCGTTACACTCCTTCCTCTCCAATTTTACTGATTCATAGTGATTTATGGGGACCCTCTCAAATTGTAAGCTACACCATTAAATGGTAATTCCTTATTCTAATTGATGATCACACCAAATGACACAAGCCTACATATTAAAGGACAAATCTGAAACTGCATTCACCTGCAAAAATTTTCATCCATTTTGACCCAATTTAAAACCTCCATTCAAGTCCTTCGAACTGACAATGGTCTTAAGTACTTTAACTATATATTAGAAGAATTCTTGGGGAGCATGGACATCCTCCATCGTAGCAAATGCTACTAAAAGAAATGGCATAATAGAGAAAAAAATGATACATTCTCAAAGTGGCTCATTCCATCATATTTCAAACAATTGTCCTGAAACGGCTTTGGAATGACACCATCCTTACCACTACCGATCTCATTAACAAAGTTCCCACAAATATCTATAACTTTCAGATCATGTTATTTGTCTTGATGTCATGCTTTCCTACTAATCGGTTCTTCTCCTTCTATTAGATCCCAAAATATTTGGGTGAACGACCTTTATTCGAAGCACAACCCCGACTCAGAATAAACTTGATCCCTGCTCAATTAAATGTGTTTTCATCGGCTATTCAACCACTCAAAAAGGCTATCAGTATTTTTACCCCGCCACAAGTAAAATCTATGTGTCTATGTTCCCTTATTTGAAAATGTCCCATACTTTCTTAGCACTGCCTCAAGTGAGGGGGAGCTAGATTTCTGGACATTGTTCCTTTTCCAATTGCGTTGATTATTCTACCTACTTCTACAATCATTGTATCCGAGAAACCCTCAATCTCATTGGTTTCGCAATCAACCAGAACATCACCTCCATCCACTCTCTGTCTATACTCAGCATACCAAACCTTCAGTTGAAACTCATTTCAACGCCCCTATACTCGAGCCTGCTAACCCGCTGCAGATCTTGGAATCTACTCTGGCCGACATCCCTGAAATGATGCACTCTCAACCTACGAAGATCACTCCTGCTATGAATGAGTTGAATTCCCCGATTAAGATACACAAACAAGCATGTTTATCCCATGAAAAAATGTCTTATTTAACAGCGTATCTTCGACCTACAAAACATTTGTCACTTCCTCGATAGATTGTTGTCTCCCGTTCACTATTGAGGCAGTATTAGCTGACCCATCCTAGAAGGCTACAGTCATATATATGAGATTAATGCCCTTCGACACAACCATACTTGGGATGTTGATCTTCCTCGAGGAAAGAAAATAGTGTGCTGCAGGTGGATTATCTGCACCCAATTTAACTTTGATGAATCATTTGAACGCAACAATGCACGGTTGGTAGTCAAAGACTATTGACAAACATATGGAGGGATTATGAAGAGACGTTTTCCCCGGTAGGTAAACTAAATGCCATTCGGGTTTTATTATCCTTTGGCGTAAGTCTGGATTATCCATTACTCTAGCTGGATGTCAAGAAGGCTTTCCTTAACTGTGATCTCACAGAGGTGTAAATGTCTCCCACAAGGCTTTGACTCAACCTCTTCCCGTGGACAAAGATTCCAAACGCAGAAGTCTATTTATGGATTGAATTAATCTCCCTAGTCTGGTTCGATAAGTTTACACAAGTTGTTGAGGGCCATGATTTCTCTCAGACTTAATCTGATCACATAATGTTCTTCTGCCATTATCCGATAATTGTATTGCCATCCTCATCATCTATATCGACAACATCGTATTCACAGGTAATGATTTGTCGACCTTGGAATCTCTCAAAGACAACTTGGCCACATCTTTTGAGACGATGAACTTGGGTTCTCTACAGTATTTCCTAGGTATGGAAGTAGCGTGGTCCTCTCGAAGCATTAGCCTTTCCCGACGAGAATATGTGACAGACTTACTGATTGAGACAGCTACTTCTTTGCAAGTCGGTAGTTGTTCTGATGGATCCCAACGAGAAATTGGCAGATGTCCCCAGTATTGTTCTGATGAACAAAAAACTACAAATGCCTAGTGAAGAAACTCATTTCCTAGTCCATACACGCCCAAATATTTGCCACGTCATTGGTGTTGTTAGTCAGTTTAAGCATGATCCCTATGAGAACCATCTCACCGTTAATCAAATCCTCTACTACATAAAAGACATACCAGACTCAGGTTTGTTGTTCTCTCATCACACCTCTTGCTCTATAAATATTTATGCGGATGTCGATTTGGCCAAATCAGTCTATTATTGACGATCTAACTTGGGTTATTGCTCCTTTGTATGAGAAAACTTTGTCAGAAAAGTCAGAAGACAGTTTGTGGTTGCCCGTAGCACTGCTGAAGCTGTGTTTTGATCTATGTTCCTTAAGATATGTGAATCCCTCTGGTTGCGCATCATGCTCCGTGAGTTACGCATGCCGATATCCGTTCCACTATAGCTATTTTGTGGCAATAAAGCCACTATCAACATAGCCCATAATCTCGTCCAACATGATCGTACAAAACATGTGGAGATTGACCGTCACTTTATCAACGAGAAGCTTGATGCGGGTGAAATTTGTGTTCCTTTTGTCCCATCCACAGGCCAACTCTCAGATATTCTCACAAATAATTTTTTCTCGGTCATTATCTGACGATTTCAAATCTAAGTTGAACATGATCGACTTCTATGATTCCACTTGAGGGGGAGTGTTAGAAATTATCCACTTTCCTTTCAAGTTATTTCTTATTTGTTGTATTTCCTAGTTTATGATTTTCCTTTTATCATTGAATAGTTATTAGAGAGAGATGGGTTTTATATATTTTCTATTTTAGAATTCTTATATCCAGTATTTATACCCCTTTCACTAGCAATAATATTTTCTCGCTCAATTCTCAAAAGCTACACGAGCTAAATAAATAAAAAAGATGATGTTCAATAATCCAATCTCTGATTTACAATGATGACCATTGAGCCTAAGGTAAAAATTTGTAGCAAAAATTTCTTCCAAAGGATAAAATCTCTCTCAAATGAAAATTTCTAGTGTAACTATTGTAAGATGAAATAGTGCATCAAAGAGAAATGTTAAAAACTCCATGAAAAACAACAATGTTATGATAAAAATAAAGAAGAAACAATAAGGAACATGTCTACCTTGTAAAAATAGATTGACACTAGAAAAGAATTAAATAAAAAAACAAAGGAATTTTCTCAATTCTTTGAATGATCATCTGGATCATAGTCCCTTGCTCAAAATAATATGACTTCAGACTTGCCTCAAATATTATAACTTAAACCAAAAGACTAAATTTAAGTATTATTGATCACATGATAAATTTTGCCAACATCTTCCAAACTTACAAATCTTCTCAGTAAAAAAATTAAGTGACCAAAATTTTTATAACTATTCTTGAACAGAGAAATATCTTAATTTTCCTCACTTCATCATAAGTAACATATTATATATTCCTCATTTTACAGTTAATATTTTATCCATCAATAAACTTATCAAACATCATAACAGTAAAGTCACTTCTTTTTTACTAATCATGATGTACTTCAAGACTTCACTCGAGAAAAATGATTGGACAAACTAAAAAGAAAGATTGACTATATCTTCTTGAGGACCATAATCAATTACCATGCTCCTTCATTTCTACCCACAATACCAATATTATGTGAGAACATCATTATAGCTAGGACAACACTTTTTAAAACTCTTCAATATATGATTCATTATACTTCTATGAAATTAAACGTTAAGGATTTTCATTTTGAGACTTGAGAAATGGTGAAACAATATCGCCTTATTTTTCTAAAAAACATTGCTAATTCTCAACTTCTTTTAATTTAATTTAATAAAACATTTGGAAACGCTACAAAATCCTAAATATCTTTGGTGCTACAAGATTTGTAACCTTCATTGATTACTGAATTGGATTGATGTAAGCATACCTTATTAAACAACAATCCAATGTCAACATTATCCTTCTCAAATTCACTACCATGATAAAAAATCAATTTAATACAACTATCAAAATATTTCGAACCAGTAAAGCATGTGATTACTTCAATCATTTATTATCATTCTTTTTTCAAAAAGAGGATATCAACCACTAAATCTCACCTACTAGGGTTTAGGGAGAATTTACTCTCCAACAAGATAAAAAGGCAATAAAGATGTACACGAAAAAACAAATACATGACACCAGAAAATTTGAGAAAATAACTACAATGATACGATGAGTTCGTTGAGACGGCATGCACATCCAGTTGAGATCCAAAAAAAGTCATGTGCCTCTCTAACCACATGAAGATCCTGCAGAAAACAAAAAACTGGAAGAGAAGGGTGGGTTCCTCTAGCACACATTCAACTTTGTAGTCCTGAAGGGAGCATGAAAGAGCCGCTGCAGAGAATTAAACATAAAAATAGAGCAGAAAAATAAATTCACAAGAGGAAGCCTCTTCTGCCTAAGGAGCAGGAGCTGGTAAAGCAAGCAAGGCGTAGGAACTAAACAGCAGGTGATAAATAAACCACCACAGAACCGGAAGATAGAGCTAGGGACCACGTAATGGCATAGACGATAATGAGAAATCGAGGAGCAACCACAACCTCTGACCCTAATCATCAGACAACAAGGGTCCATTCCAACCTAAAACAAAAAAAAAAAAACCAGCAGAAAGGGGAAGAGAGGAGAATTGAAAACCCTAAAAAATGCCTATTAGTCCGTCCCAAAAGTTTGGCCAAGCCAAGGCCAAACCAAACCACTGAAATGAAATGCTAATAGGAGGTGGGGGAACGTATCCCACCAAACAGTTATTACTAGTGCTACCAAAGATAGCAAGCCAATTAGCGGGCCTATTCCCATCTCGATAAATGAAACTCCAAATAACAAACATTTGAGATGTTAAGAGTTTAATTCTCTTAATATAATAAAGGATATCCCAGAAGGCATCGGCTCCATTAGCACGAATGTCAACCAAATTGTGATTATCACTTTCAAAGATAACAAAATGCCAGCTAAGAGTTGAGCTATCATGACAACCATCAAAATGACCCAAACCTCCGCCTCAAGAGGAGTGTCAGAGAAATAGGGAGAGGAAAGGAAGAGAGTACAAACCCCAACATGATTTCCAGCAACGCCCCCACAACCTGCACTACAAGATTTCCAACTCCCATTAATATTAAACTTTATCCAACCCCTAGGAGGTGTCCGCCATCAACCCAAAACCGGGAGTTGCGGTATCCTCCCCTCAACCAAAGCCGTGGACCCCAATAAATGAAAATAAGTGAGCCCAAAAAGAACTATATTTAGCATTACTCGTCCTCCAAAGTTTATTAACATAAGCAATAATATTAGTAAAAACCATTATGTTCTGAATGGCTTTAGCCTCATGTTTAATATCATTACGAGCCATCCATATAAACCAGCATACATGGTTAATATCATTACGAGCCATCCATATAAACCAGCATATAATGTAAGAGTACACTTGTAGAAAGTGTTTTTGCTTCCGATCCGGATTACAAATGAGAGTGGTAAGAAATAGATTTCCGATCCGGATGCACTATATTGCCAAACCACAAGCTAGCCTTTTTCCAAATAAAAAGAGAATAAGAACAAGAAAAGAAAATACGCTCAATAGACTTCTCTGCTGAATTACACAAGCAACACCGTGAGGCAAGTCTAAAACCCTTCAACTTTAAGATACCATCACAAGGAATAACAGAGTGATAAATCCGCCAAGCCAGGAAAGACATAGATGGGCTTAACAACCAATTCCAAACACCCTCTACCTAAGAGAGTTTGTGAAAATTATGTAAGGTAGAATATAAAGATTTGGCAGTGGAGCAAGTGATAGCAAATTTCAAGGTAGGAGTATCTTGCAGTTGAGGCTCAATAGGAATTGAGGAAATAAAGGTAGCTCCCTCCAACCCAAGAAGCCTGAGGAGAAAGGGAAAATCCCAGTGTCCATCCACCCAGATATCAGAAATCATAAGATTAGAAAACCTTGAATCCCTCATATCAAGCATGACATGAGACTAACAATCATGCCAAAAAGAAATATTTCCACTCCCCACCTCCTAGTAAATGAACTCCTTAGCCCAATTTCTGATACGAAGCATTCTCTTCCACATCGTGGAATCCCCTAACCGCCAATTAATCAAAGTAGGATGCGTGGAGTGGCAATATTTCCCAGTCATGAATTTAGCCCACAATGAGTCCCCTTTCCGGAAATTAAACCATTGCTTAAAAACATTAATATCAGCAATATGGGGCAATGATTGAAAACTCAATCCACCAGCATAAAGAGGTTTGCAAATATTCTTCCAAGACATCTATCTTCTACCTGAGTAATTCCCCACCCATAAAAACTTATTAAAACATCTTTCAAGGCTCAAGAGAGTGCTCTTCTTAAGTTGGAAAACTTGTAGAGTATATAACGGAAGAGAATGCAAGATACTCTTGAGTAGCATAATTCTACCCACAAAGGAGAGGAAATTATTTTTCCAATCCCATATTTTCTTTCGCACCTTTTCCACCACCTCATCAAACTGAATCCGCCTTTAAGTAAAAAAAACCCCAGATATTTAAGTGGAATGGTAGAAAGAGAGAAGCCAGTAAAGTTGGCAATCCAACACGCATTAAAACGATTGATCGTGTTCCCCATGTATAAGTTGCATTTGTTGGCATTAAAAAGTAGGCCAGAAACCGATTGGAAATCAACCATTAAATGGTGAATTTTCCTCACCGCTTGTTTGCTAGCATTAGAGAATAAGATCATGTCATCAACATAAGTCAGATGCGTTACCAACGTATTGGATTTATGAGCATATTGTAAGAAAGGGTGTTTCCTAAAAAGATCATTTAAAAGGCGAGAGAGATAATCAAATATCAAAATGAAAATAGTACAGGATAAGGGGTCACCCTGCTTAATCCCACGTCCCGCACTAAAGAAGCCCGGAGAATGACTATTGATGAGGATGTTATATTTATTGCAGTGGAGCCATGAGAGAATAATTTTGCAAAAATCCTTAGAGAATCCTCGAGCCTTGAGAACCTGCAAGATAAACTCCCAACTAACAGAATCATAAGTCTTGCGGATATCTAATTTAGTAATCATGCTTTCCCCTCTACATTTCTTATCAATATCAAGAATAAGTTTCTGCGCAAGAATAATATTATCTGTGATCCCACGCCTTTGAATAAAAGCAGATTGATTCAAGGATATTAATTTATGGAGATGATGTTGAATTCATCTGACCAAAATTGTACTAATCATTTTAGAAATAACTGAGGGCAGAGATATTGGCCTAAAATAATCCCAAGTGCTTTTTTGAGCGTTTTTGGGAATGAGGACAATAGTAGTAGGAGAGAAATAATTCCCTGGGTCTCCCTCTTAAAAAAACTCTGGATAGCTTCCACAACCTTTTTCATAACAATACTCTAGCATTTAATATAGAAAGCAGAAGTAAAGTCATCAGACACAGGGGCTTTGTTGCTATTAATATCCAGAAGGGTAGAATAAATCTCCTCAATCGAGGGGATACCACAGAGGTCGAGATCCATCATGTGATGTCGTAAATCATCAAATAAAGAAGCATCAATAGTGCCTGATGTCTCATGATGCTAAAAAAGTTTAAAGAAATAGAGAACAACGCTCTCTCCAATCTTCTCACCCCCATTTATTTTTAATCCTCACAATGGTATTATTGGCTCGTCTCTGTTTAATGCAAGCATGAAAGTATTTGGTGTTCCAATCACCTTGTGAAAAATGAGTCTCCCCAACTTTTTGTTGCAACAATTCCTCCTCCCAAAGAGAGGCCTCCAATAATTCTTTATTTGCTTCTTGCATATCATGAATAATATCATCAGAAGATTCATCAAGAGCCTGTAAGAGACTTACCCTCTGGTCAGCCCTTCTGACTCAAGCATGAACATCCCCAAAAACCTCACAGCTCCAAGTCCTTAATGCATAAGCCACCTTTTTATGAAGCTTCCAGAGAGTGAACCAAGCATTGCCCACCTCCTCACGCCTCCAATTAGATGCAATTACTCTCAGGAAATCATCATGTCTTGCCCGGACATTTAAAAAACCAAAATAATAAGTGGAGGCCTTTTTGAAAAAATCAAAGGATAGAAGTAAGGGATTGCGATTAGGCCCAAATCTGTAAAGATGCTGAACTTGAGAGTAACCATAAGAAGATATCCAAATCAACTGTGATATGCTTCCGCCAAAACAACCAAATCTTATTGGAGCAATTAGCAAAGAAAGAAAAACTGTTGAATTTACCCAAAATGTGATTATCCGGAGAGGAAACAAAAGGCTCCAAAATAGCAAAAATACCGACCTTATGAATCCTTCTCATTAATTTAAGTCTACCAAGGGAGAGAATTCGCAGCTCTTCTGATATTCCAAATAAGGATATTAAACATGAGTAGATATTTTACCCTTCCTAGAAGATCAAGGTCAGGTCAGTCCATTTTCTCCATCAAAAAAATAATGATTCATATCCAACAAATCATTCCCACTATTGTGATTTGAGCCTCCTTTTGAACTCTATACTTTCTCCGACGGTACTTTTGAACATGTAATTCATCCCTTAATATTTTAGAAATATCCTCCAAAGGAGTGTCAGAAAGAGCATTAGAGTGATGGGAATATAGAGAATTATTATCAATATTCATAGCATCAGGGAGAGAGGAAAAAGAAATTCGAGCCCCCTTAGTATTAGAAATAACAGGAGGAAACACAGCAGGCAGCACCTGCTCAGCTCGCCCAACAGGGGAGGCATGTTGATGGGGTTGTCCCTCGTGCTGAACCAAAATAGGGTGTACAAATGGTTGAGAGGTCTTAGCAGTAGCAGCTGCCAGAGCATCAAGATTATTTTTCACAGAAGGCAGAGGTGCTTTGCCCAACATGTTGTTGTTTCATACTTCCCCCTTTCCTCAACTCAGGATGTAAACAAAAGCATTGATCCGGACCGTAGCCAAACATTCGATAATGAGTACAGTAAGAGGGATGTTCTAATAAAACCTGTTGTCAGTAACCATTATGAGTCGAACCAATCCAAACCTCATCAGGTGGAGGTAAGGTGACATCCCTTTCAATTAAAACCCTAGCCATAAACGGTCTCGAGAGATTATAAGTGGAAGCATCAAGTTTAAGGGGTCTTCCGAGCATAGTTGCCAAGGAGAACATAATTTCATGGTTAAAAAAATGGACTTTCAAACCTGAAAACCGAAGCCAAACAGGGATAATCGAAGCCTCGGCTTTGGGATCGAAGTTGGTTGACCAATTCAAGATTTTCATAGCACAATCCTCAAACCACACTAACCGCTTAGCAAACAGACGCGCATGGTCCTCATTGGACAACTGAATTAAAATATGACTTCCATCCAAGGGTCCTATCTTCCAACCTCCAGAAAGGTTCATCAGTTCGAAATGTTTCTGAAGGAATTTCATTTTAGGATGCCCATACAAGAATTTTCCTACGAGATAGAGGAGGCAAGAAGAGGCGAGATCGACGTTTTCGGCGTCAGAGAGGAAGAGAGCTAGCTTACCCCCTTTCCGGCCCGGTCGTCAAATGAAAGAAGACTCTATGACCGAGCGCGAGTGAATAGTGAAAGGCAGAAGAGAAGTTTGGAACGCCGCCGATGGTCACGTCGGCGTAAGAACGAGCCATGAAAAGACGCTTACCCGCGTCGCCATTGAATCACAAACCCTAGTAGAGCCGCAATCGAAAACGGAAAAATTGTGTATTGTGTGTGTATATATACATATATATATATATATACATATATATATATATATATTCAAAATTGTCTACAAAGGGAGCATGAAACAACTTTCATCTTCAAATTCATTAAACACATAATCTGATAAATCCCAGCACTGTATTTCTATAAAAAGAATAAGTCCGACCACAATCTCCAAACACGCACAATGACATCTTATTTACGACGCCGAAAAAATAATAATTGGAGGCTATAAGAGAAGGAATGAATATTATGGATAAAAAAAACCTAGAAGATTGTGAACATACAAAAAAGATAAAGACATACCAAGGTATGCAACAGAAATTTTTCTTCAAAATATAAAGTATCAAGTAGAATTCTAGAATGTCATAAGGCAATATTATTGCCAAATGATACACTTAAGCCTATAAAATTAACTATCAAAAAATTTTTTCACCTATTCAAAAAATGAATATAACCTACATTATCATTTATCTAGTGCTAATATTAGACAATACATATAAAATAATGTTAAGAATACATTCTTAGATACAACTATCCAAGAATAAGTGTATATGGATTCACTACTATGACTCAATAGTACTTTCATAAAGAAAAAAGGTGCAAATTAAAAACTATATAGATTAATGCAATTCTCAAGAGTTTGATATGACAAACTGACAAATTCACAAAAGCTAGCATGAAAGCTAGATATAGATAAAATCAAGGAGACCATATACCTTTCATAAAGTGTTCCATTGATGAAAAAATTTTAATCTTCATTATACATATTGACCAAATAATTATTACAAGTGATGAAAATAGGAGTTTCGTAGCAAAAATTTTGTTGTAGAATTTGAAATTAAAGAGCTAAACAAACTCAAATAATTTTTGGCCATTAATGTTAATCTCAACAAGGAATACTTCTCCCAACAAAAATTTCAAGAAACTACCAAAGAAAACAAAATTGATAAAGTGCAAGCCATGTGAAATCTCAACTAAACAAAGTTTGAAATTGGACATGGTGAAGAAGAAACTGAGGTAAAACTTGAGAAGATCAAATATTAATTAAAATATTAATCTATTTATCTCACACCCAAGCTGAGATCGCATTCAAAGTAAGTTTTGTCAATCATTTAATGCGGGAACTTATATAATCTCACATTCAAGTTGTCTATGAAATTGTCAAATATCTTATATAAACTTCTGGTGTTAACTTCAACACCCTCCCTCGATTACCCCCGCCCCCAACGCCTAGAACCCCTTTCTTAGTATCCCTATGTGGCTAAGTTGGTTCTAACTTGGTCTAGTTGACTTGAGTCGAGTCTAGCTAACTTGGGAGCTAGGTTACCTTCGGTGCTTTTGTTTGTCTAAGATTGGCTTGGGTTTGATTCAAATTAAAATCAACTCAAATTTAAGCATAATTAAATAAGCCTAAATTCAAGCTTAAATTTGAGCTAAATTGTAACATTAAATGGACCCAAATTTAAATTCAAACAGACTTAAGTACAAATTGAAAATTAAACTTCTAATTCAAAATAAAACTCAAATTAAAAATTATAAATATAAGTTAAACCTAAATCTTGACTAAATGTAAACTATATAGAAATTAAACATTAAATTTGAAATCTAATCAAAATAAAATCATTGTAAATTCAAATTTAAAATTGTATATATTTATATGTGCACACACCTACAAAATCCATCTATACACACACACAATATATATCTTAATTGAAATCTAAACAAAATAAAATACTAACATATTAAAACTTAAATAAACCAATGCCCTAAAATTACATAAACCTAACAGAAACTAAATATAATCTAAATGAAACCTAAATTAATCTAAAGCAATCTTGAACATTAAAGAAAAAATTAAACCAAACTTAAAGCTTAATCTTAAATTAAACTAAATCTAAGTGAATTCAAAATAAGTTAAAACTTAACTTTAAATAAACTTAATTAAATTTAAACGAAGCAAAGAACCAAACAAAAACTTGTAACCAAAACTAATCCAATGTTACACTTAATTCAAAATCAAATTAAACATAACCTTAAAAAATTACAAAAAAAGAAAAAAAAAACATAACCTAAACTAAATTTAAATTTAAATTAAACTAAAACTTAAACACAAGTTAATATATAACCTAAGATCTAAATCTCATCCTAAACTCAATTAATGCCTAATTTTAATCAAACCCATGAGAAAACCTAACCCTTTATCCAGGCTTAAACGAAAATTAAACTAAAAATTTGAACAAAGCCTAATCCAAATTAAATTCAAGCTAACTCATGGTTAAACCTAACCCAAGTGGCTAAGCATCTCACCTAGCCACTTAATATAGGCTAGGCGCACCCAAGATAGGCTAACAAGAGCCCAAGCTAGCATAAGCACACCTAAATCAAACCGAAGGCATCTATGGTAGCCAAACCAACCTTAATCCCTCATGGCCAATTCAGGCATCCCATTGGTTGAGTTGGACCTTAGCATTGCCACCTCACCCTGACCACCTCGGCCATCACCGACCATCTTTCTCGGCAGATGGAAAGCAAAACAAGAGCAGCCAAAAGAAAACCCAGCCAACTCAGCCCTAGGACACCAATTCAACCTACTTGGCATCCATTCAAGGAGTTGATGACCATGTAGCCTCCTCCTAGTGGCTCAAGACACTCTCCCACCCCTCTCTTGCTCAAGTCGAATGACCACCAAAGCAAAAATGACCAAATTGACCATTCTTCACCTCCCCACACTCCCTATTGATTCCTAAGCCCATGTCACTCAAGGGGAGAGTCAAAAAGACTCTTAGCCCTTGGATTGACTGCACCATAGAGTTAGGATGGNCGCACCCAAGATAGGCTAACAAGAGCCCAAGCTAGCATAAGCACACCTAAATCAAACCGAAGGCATCTATGGCTAGCCAAACCAACCTTAATCCCTCATGGCCAATTCAGGCATCCCATTGGTTGAGTTGGACCTAAGCATTGCCACCTCACCCTGACCACCTCGGCCATCACCGACCATCTTTTTAGCCAGAAGGAAAGCAAAACAAGAGCAGCCAAAAGAAAACCCAGCCAACTCAGCCCTAGGACACCAATTCAACCTACTTCGCATCCATTCAAGGAGTTGATGGCCATGTAGCCTCCTCCTAGTGGCTCAAGACACTCTCCCACCCCTCCCTTGCTCAAGTCGAATGACCACCAAAGCAAAAATGACCAAATTGAGCATTCTTCACCTCCCCACTCTCCCTATTGATTCCTAAGCCCATGTCACTCAAGGGGAGAGTCAAAAAGACTCCTAGCCCTTGGATTGACTACACCATAGAGTTAGGATGCCATTTTGGCCCTCAATTGCGACCACCATGGTCGAAATTAGGGGGGAAATCAAATTCCCCCCATTGAATAAAAGGGCCCCAATTTTCATCTCCCTATCCTTCCCTGAGTTCAGACAAACTCAGCACCGCTTCCAGCTGTTTTTCCCACGCTTCAGCGAGCCTGATAGAAGTTGGTCTACAAAGCAAAGTATGCCTCCCCATGTTCTGCAAACCGAAGAGAAGTTGCTCGTGAGCTTGCAGAAAAGTTTTTGGCTCAAGCAATTTGAGAATATACTCTTGCGTCGGAGGTGTTTCTCTAAATCCCTCTCTTTGCCTTTGATTTTAAAACCTAGAGAAGAAAACTAGGTTAAGGAATCTCCCTCGCCATAGGACCCTACAAACCTTGATCCACTGATGCTGTTGGATTGGTTTGGATCGAAATCCGACTATTAGATTGGCCGGATCAAGCGACGCAGCACAGAAGGTCTCCATTCTATGGCGAGAGGAAGGAGGCGTAATCATAGTTGTCCATCTTCCTGGTTAGGGATGGATGATAATGATTCATCCACATATAAGAACCATACATGGAGAAAGGAGACACAATGATTAAACCGAGAAGCCAATAGGTGTTCGCCAAGCGGAAAAGCGCATCCGCATCACTTGCATCAACGGTAGTTGTCGCGGTGTTGCTCTAAAACTTAATTAACTATTTAGTTAATCCATAACTTCAACAAATCATAAAAAAAAAATAAAAATTAGAAAAATTAAAATAATGTATGAATTACTCCTCACAATGAGCTTTCCCAAGAAGGATAAAAGCGCTAAATTTTATTTTAAAATTTGTGATTAATTTCAAAAATACCTAAAAAACTTAAAACCATAATTAAACCCTAATTAAGCATAAATACAGATCCACTTTTTGTGGCATGTTCGCTTGGTTCATGTGCACCTATGGGAAATTTCCTAGAATTTTGGAATTCAATTTGGGGGGTTTTACCAAATTTTTTCTCAAATCCTTAACTAATCTAATTAATTTATTAATTTAGATTAATTAACATTAATTAACTCACCTAAACTCTAAATTGATTTAACCTTAACCCTATTAAGTCTCTTGAGTTCGAACATTAAGTATAANATTAATCTAATTAATTTATTAATTTAGATTAATTAACATTAATTAACTCACCTAAACTCTAAATTGATTTAAACCTAACCCTATTAAGTTTCTTGAGTTCGAACATTAAGTATATNGAGCTTATGAAATTTATAATGATAGAATTAGTCGAAATAATGTTATTTAGAGTCTGACATTTTAAAAAAAAAATTCATGTAATTAGGTTATTATATTTTGATAAGTTAGAAAATTCTGGTAATAGGATAGCCAGATTCATATTCATACTTGCATGAGAAATACACGAAAGCAAATTTATCTACAAGAGGGGACGATTATCATCCATGAGCTTATGAAATTTATAATGATAGAATTAGTTGAAATAATGTTATTTAGAGTCCGACATTTTTAAAAAAAATTCATGTAATTAGGTTATTATATTTTTGATAAGTTAGAAAATTCTGGTAATAGGATAGCCAGATTCATATTCATACTTGCATGAGAAATACACAAGCAAATTTAAATGTAGCTAAATTTATAAAATTTAACATGCTTGCATAGCATGTATNGAGCTTATGAAATTTATAATGATAGAATTAGTCGAAATAATGTTATTTAGAGTCTGACATTTTAAAAAAAAATTCATGTAATTAGGTTATTATATTTTGATAAGTTAGAAAATTCTGGTAATAGGATAGCCAGATCCATATTCATACTTGCATGAGAAATACACGAAAGCAAATTTAAATGTAGCTAAATTTATAAAATTTAACATGCTTGCATAGTATGTAGCCCCTTATTTCATCGTTAAAATATTCCTCTGCCTCCAAATTCTAACAACTTAAATGGACAAACTTGCAGATGAAAATTCAAACTGATTAAGTGTTGAGAATTGAACCTTATTTAAGGTCATATTAGTAAAATGGGAATATTAAAAAAATCTTGGGGTTTATTTTTAAAATATTGTAATATCCTATTTCAGGCATGTTAAGAATTTACAGATTAGGTTTTGGGTAATTTTTTTTTTTTTTTGTATAAGAGCCTAATCCTAGTCTCCACTCCTCTCTCTCTCTCTCTCTCTCTCTCACCTGTCCCTCTCTAACCCTAGCTGTCANGGCAGCCCAGGACTTAAATACTGCTTTTCGGCCCTACACCTAGCTGATGTGGGACTATTTGTCTGTGACATTACGGTTAGGTTACTATCTCACTCTACACCACTATCTTTTTAAATTAATTTATTTTAAGGAAAAATTAAAACATCTAATAGTTAGTTTGAGTGTTTTTAATAATAACTGACCAGTGACAATACTGCAACATATCAAATATATTTCATTTCAAATATAAATAAATAATAATAATAAATAATATTTTTTTAAAAAAAGAAATCAAAAGTGATATTCTAAACATCCCCTTAACTTCTAAATACCAGTTAGTCATTCAAAATATCTATTAATTGAGAGCAAGGTTCATCTCATTTATATTGATGCAATCCCTATTCATTTGCTAAGTTAAGGACTAATATTATTACATTTTTATTTATAATTAAGTCAAATTTTTTGTTCTAAATAAAATTTGAAATATTAATATGCATTATTTTTAAATTGTTTAGCTAGATTGTAATGGTTATGATACACAATGAAGTAACTAGATAGTAGAGTTATAACATACATTGAAGTATATATATATATATATATATATATCAATTAATTAACCCAATGGAAGAAGTTTCATTTGTAGTTATATAGCAGTGATTAAAACTGTTACTAGTGCCTAGCTAATAACTTTTAAATCACTATGAATCTAAGCATCACTGAGACCTTATAAGCGCAAAGACTTCATAAAATCATTTTTATGATTAAAAATATATGTTTGATTATACTGTAAGCTCTATTTAATTAAAATTGTGCTTGAATTTTGAAGCAAGTTGTATTATATTTTTATTTAAAATTCAGTGTATCAAGAAATTGGATAAAGTCTTTGACTTAAAGATGCATTTAGAACAAGGCATGAAGATGGTTATATGGAGTCAATTAGAGTCATTTTAGTTATTTTTTTATTTAATTGCAAGTATAAATTTTTTGGCTCATGTAATTTGCACTAATTTTAAATCTCAAAATTAATATAGTTTTTAGTATTTTATAAGAAAATATTTTTTGAAGTATATAGTATAGATTATATTCTTATGATACCTTATCTTATTTTTAGTAGTTACCAAGTACAAAATGAATTGATTAAAGTGTTATGTATGTACAATGCTTCTTATTATTTTTCTGGTATTGCTCATAACAAGCTCCCCATGCCATGGATGAAGGGCTCAATCAACATTAGTTGAAAGCAAGAGTTTTAACTAAAGCTCAACATTTTTTTTGGGTTATTCGAAACTATTATGACACGAGTATTTTAAGTATAAATGACACATCCAATGCACTTTAACAATCTAATAAAAACTCTTCTTAAAAGCATCCATTGCAAAATTGGTTAAGGAAAAGATGAAATTGTGTTTGTGAGCAAGTCTTTTATGTCTAGATCTTTTATAAGTTTCTACACTTAATTTTCCACGGAGGCTACCAAACACCATTATAAAATGGTGTTCATTTTTTTTTGAAAACTTACTTTCCCACCGTACAATTCCTTTGTATTTGCAAATTCTAACACTCAAAGGTTGATATTTATATTCATAATACTTTGTTGTCATGAACATATGCTTGAAAACTGTGTACTTCACTTTTTAAAATGTTAATAGTGGAGGTATTTTAATGTGATATTAAATATTAGAGTATAATGCATGCAAATATGAAAGTTTTGATGTTAGTATGTAAATACATAAGAATTGTGTGGTATGTAAGGAAATGTCCTTTTACCTAGTAGCTTTGGAAGACTTAGACCCGGTTTGGTGCATATTTTTTGAGGCACAATGACTTCAGATCGTAGGTTTGTCGTTTGAAAAGTGCGACGTGACTGCTTCTCGAAATTAATCGGGAGGAAACACGGTCGCGGGTTCGACCTCACGGCTTTATAGTTAACCTTCTTTTTAGTGATGATTTGTCGGCATTTTTGTCTTTCGGATGGCTTAGAACGTGCCGACAGATCTAGTCTGTCGTAACGCGCACAAACTAAACTTAAGTTGGCTAATCATCAATGAATATGCCCATACGATCTCGAATGGCAAAACGAACCGCCCGAACGTGTTCAAAACATTGATTTTACTGAGAAAGAACACTAATATTGCTGTGATTTTGTGCACAAACGAGCAACACATAAATTGACCCTAAGCCCTAATCCCTAAAACCTAAATTTTAAATAAAAAATATTAAAAAAATATAAGATAGAAATTTGCTTTTAAAACCAACTCACGGATGCTGGATCCTGCTCTCCTTCGGACGAAAATCCCCGACTTTTCCGCGAAGCCCTTGCTCCCGTCGCGGCTCCATTCGCTCGAAGCAGAACCCCGTCGCCGCTTCTCTTCCCGCAGGCAGTAACTCCCGCATACCGTCGGCATTTCCACAGGCGACGATCTCTCTGTTATCACCGGCGTTGCTCCCTCTCGAGGAGATCCATGCGGGATCCCCTAGATCGTGCGCACGGACCAACCCTACCGACGCTCCTCGGGCAGAGCACCCACCTTCAGCCTCCCTCGACGCCGGAGACCAGCTTCGACCATTTCTTCTGCCGGCGCACGCCGGCATTTCTTCCTCCCTACTGAAGCCTTCTTGTGCTGGTAGTTCTCTCTCGTTGCCAACCCGCCGTCTTCGTTGGGTGAAGTCCTTAGTCGGCATTTTAGGCACGCCGAACCTTCCGGCCGCCCCCTCCTTTGTGGTTTCTTCATGCTGTCACCAAATCCCCTACCGGTGGTTTATCATCTGTTGGCGGTCCTGCTTGCAGTGCAACCTCCTCCCACATTCGTCGCCTAAAGCTCCTTGCGGGGAGAGCTCCATCATTGGTGTTAAAACAGCATTCGCGTCTTCTCTCCTCTTTGCTAGGAGAGCTTCTTCCAGGACTTCGCGACTGAGCAAGGCGGTATAACCTTCTCGGACCTTCATCTTTTCCTTCCTAGCTAGCCCTAGTGTTAGTTGAGTCTAGGTACATGTGTTCGGTCGCCCACGTGTGGTGGCTGTACCTGTAGTAGGCCGTTGTTTTCCCTAGAAGAAGTTGTAGGGTAGGAGTTCCGTGTGTGGCCTAACCCTTCGTAGAGCGAGTGTTTTCTCTTGTTGCGAACACTAACATAAATCCCTACGGGTTGGAGTTCCTACCTCCCTCTGCTTTGGTTTCACCAACTTCCCTTAGAGAAGTGTAGATGTTTGAAAAATGAGAAAAACTTTGTAGCGAGCTCACTTCGCAAAGCCTTAAGGTGTCGTGAAATTGGAAAAAAAATTGTAGCTAGCCCATTTCATGACAGCGTTAGGCCATCTGCTCGGCGTGAAAAATGAGAAAAACTTTGTAGTTAGCTCACTTCCTAAGGAGAAACTCCACAGATGCCTTGGCAAGGCAAGTGACAGCTATGCCGCACATCCAAGTGTCAAAATCTTTAAGTTCGTAAGTGAAGCGTTAGTAGTAGCACAGTCCGCTATCAAGCATGTTTGTTTGCATTCGATTGCATTGCATATTGCTTGGAGCATGTTTGCATTAGCACATTGCCTCGACTGGTCGCCCCTGCTCGGTCGACATTTCACTTTGCCTCGATCGACCTCTCTGTCTCGATCGATGTTTCACTCTGTCTCGATCGCCCGCCTCGACCCGATCAGCGTTTCACTCTGCTCCGACAGGCCGCCCCTACTTGGTCAACATTTCACTTTGCTTCCACTGACAGTTCTGCCTCGATCGATTGATCACCTGCATAGTTGATGTTGTGTATATGCATGAGTTTGACTGCTTGTTTGCGTGGTGCACTATACCCTGTATGTGCTTGCCTTTTGTGTGTGTGCTTGGTCATTATTGGGGTAAGGTGAATTCTCGTTAGTGACGTCATATGCCCTAGGCGACCGAACACAACATCTCTTGTGCTATATGTTTTGCATGACATCTTGCATGGTCTTTATCATTTGCCTGGGCTACACTTTGAGTGTCACTTCACATACTCATCATTTCGGATCACTGCTTCCACAACATACTTATCATTTCTGTCATATTACTGTATATATTTGCTTTTGCATTCATGCATGGATAACGAATTAGGCTCGGTAGGTGAGTGATTCTGGGTCGGTAGCGATGTCTTAACGAGCATTGTTTGTCGGGTTGACCCCAGTTAGCGATGTGAGTTAAGACAGTCAGGATTGACACGAGTATACTGTGCTAAGTATCAAATATATCTAACTCGTGTCATCCTGCATGTTATGGGTCCACATTTAATGATTCTTATTTTAAAGTTAAAATAAATATAATTTTCTACTTATTATATCGGTGAAATTTTAAAAATTAAGTGCATAGGAAACTGAGCTATATGTAAGGCTAACCACCTTTTTTTCAAAATCCATTTTGGATGACAACTTTTTGATCCCTTGGGTCTTTGAAGCGGGGCCGACAAGGCGTCCCCGTCAAGGTCATTCATTACTTAAAAGACTTACACTGTACTTAGATGATGATTATGACACTTTCTCGTTAAATTATATGTTAGGCTAGAATTTAGGATGCTAGGTAGTTCTTTTTGACGCCTCTGACTATTGTTGTGCTGTGTTGCTTTGTGTTAATCATGCGTCGCCTTCTGTACTTTTTGATGTGCTTGGTTCTAGTTTTGCATGATAGTATAGTAGGCGTTTTTTTGCAGGGTGTCGTGCCTACATAAACACACATGTGCTGCTATGAAGAGCAAGTAATGATTTTTAATCTTTTGCTTGCAGGTGCAATTTAGCACCCTCAATTATATGACATGACCTTTTTCGCGTTGCATGAATTTCCCCGTTAGCACTTGTTTTCATGTAGTTCGAGTTTTATTTTCTTTTTTATATGTATTTGATAGAGTTCTTAGACGGTGTTTGTGTCAGAAATAAGGTATGAGCATGCGTTTCGAGACGGATGATGCATCGAACCACATGACGAAAACCAGGAGCGGTAGCTCGTGTTCTGTGCTTTAAGTTTGAATTTTACATTTTTGTATAGACTTTGGATCAGACATTTATATGTGGAGTCCGATCGCTTTTACTGTTTTCCTGAAATGTTATCAACCAATGGCGTTTTGACCTCTTATTATTTTTGAGTGTTTTGCTCTTTTGTTGAGTGTTTGCATGCCTGGATTGTCTTCTATTGTTTATTTCTGAACAATTGGGATTATACGAAAAATATAATGTAGGCTCATTAAAGATCTTCTACTTAAAAATAATAATAAAAGATTCAAAATAAATTAAAATTAGGATTAAATGATTAAGATTTTCAAAACCGGTTTTTACTTTCTTGTATGGTTTTCGGGCTGATTTTAAAATGATTTGCATAGCATGGATATCACCCAAGCCATATAATATGATCTCCACAATAATTAAAGAATGTTTTAGACAATTGCATATACATCTGCATGTCTTGAGGAGGTGCTTTCGTACTTCTTCAATTCGACTGATCCAACATACATTTTTCTACTTAGGAGGTTGTCTAGTGGGCCTAGGTTTTTAGAATGCTCTCGACCTAGATGAGATGTAAGTTCTTTTGTTGGAGCGTTTCCAACTTTATACTAGAACCTCTATCTTTATTTATTTCATTCGGCGTCCTCGCCATTTCAGCGGGTATAAGTCCCATCTCTTGGAGCTCCGACCGATAATCATAATATAGAATTTTGTTCCTCCGACCTTAAGGCTATCAAGGTCTCTATAGACGATGCAATTCACAGATTGAAGACTGTGGATCTCTAAACGTGTTGGGTCGGCTACCTTCACGACCAAGTACAATTAGGGTTTTAGTAGCTTGGGATGACGGGTCTGTGGTACCCTGACCCGACTACCTCTACCTTCTAGGGATTACTCCCCACTTTTTTTGACTACCCCTGTTAGACACTGTCGCTCATTGACTTCGTTGGTATTGTCTTGATGGTTTGATGTCAATAAGTTGTCGCTCGATGGGGGTATAACGATTTTTCCTCTGTCCTTTTGGCTCTGACATGCTTTGATGTATTGAGATGCCCCAGTCAAGATGATTATGGTTGTTCCGTAGGCCCTGTATGCTAATGAGCTGTCACCCATTTGGGATGTGAGAGACTCACTATTTGCCCGATGACTTAGCTTAAGCTTTGAAACATCGAGGATTTTTCATATGGAATAACCACTCATTTTATAGCAATTTCTTCAAATTCACGATAATACAAATGAAACCCTTTTTATTGAGAGTATTCTTGGGCATCCCTCAAGATGTAATTAACTAAATGAGATATTTTTCCTTGGGAGTGCTCTTGACATCAGAACATGCATTTACACCTAACTCTCTGGTTATGATTAACGTATATATTTGTTGTGGATACTGGTCCAAGGTGCCTTCGCCTGATCTTGTTTGGACAGACATACTTAACATATCCTTACAAGGTTTATCATACATATGCTCTTAACGTTTTATTTTTTCTCTTATTTGTCGTATGTCCATATTATTTAGTTTCTCATCTCTGGGTCATTCATATGACTCAAAAGTGAGATTTATTTTGGTGAATGAAAGTATATGGTGATCTACATGCTGACGACTCTATCAAAAAATAAACGAGAGAAAAAACGAATAGAAACACTCACATTCCTTTCTTATTTTGTGACAGGGCTACTCTCGCGTTACCCCATTGTCTCTTTCTCTCTCGCGAGTTTTGCTCTAACGTCCCTCTCTCTCGCAATCCTCACAGGATTGCCTCTCTCACGATTCTTGCCCTAACTCCCCCCTCTCTCTCTCTCTCGCGATTCTTAGAGTCTCGCTTCTTTGAATTAACTATTGAGATGAGTTCTCCTCTCCTCCTCTTTCTGATTTTCGATTCTGTTTGGTGCAGTGGTTTTAATCATTTGCTCTGCCTCTGTTTCAACATTCTCTACCTTTAACATAAATGCTGTGATTTTTTATTTTGCAAATGCTCTTTTACGTTATTGATGTTGGCCGAAAATGTGTTAGTCTTGATTAGAATGACTTAGAAATAGGGGGTGCTTTTTGGTTGATGTTGGATTATGATTTTATGTTTGCTCGTTTCTGTTTTTGTTGTGGGTTGAATATATGTGGTGGTGTTGATTGCACATGCAGTGACTTGGAAATATGAATGATTACTTAGTGTGTGGAGGTGATGGCGACCATGTATATTTTTCTCTTATGCATATGATATTTACTGTATCAATTTTTTTTTTTTCGGGTAATGTATACTTCTTTTCCCTATGCATGTATTTTCTTTCACTTGGATGACAGATGAGACAACCGTGGGTATTATATGTTTCCTAAATATTACATGTATTTTTTTTTTTTTGTGAGTTTTAGAGTTATATGATTAGACATTCAACTTTATGAAATCTTCTAGATGACTTTATGTCACTATTGGTAGGTCACATTTTAAATTATAAATAAAATCAACCAAGTTCCTCTCAATTTTTAGTGCTATAGTTTTTGAGGTTCTTCTGAATGATTTTTTTCCTAGGTGATATCCATAAGTGACACACAAGAGTTTGATATTAAGTGGATTAAAGATAACAAATAACCCTTTTTTAATGAGGTCTGCTTTCTTCTGGTGGTAACATATTCGTGGGTTTATATACTGTGTTCACTGAGATCTCATCGTTGCATAAAAAATTAGTTGATTACTTGAAGTATTAATTTTTACTAGTGTTATATATAATGTTGTGTTTTTAACCCTTCAGGAAAGATGAGCTCGAGGATTTCTAGTATCTAAAGAGCATTGCACTGCTACTACAAATTATAATGTTTCTTTTTTATTTCGTGACAACCACAAAATTACGGAAGACAATTTTATAAGTGCCCGATAAGAATCATAGAAAACTGCTACTTTAGGTGGACATATGGGCTGGAAGATTCCACCACCGAGATTGATCGGACGTGGAGAGTTTCTCTAGAAGATGACTTATCTTGTGACATGCACCATCTGTATTTTAAAAATAATATTATCCTATTATTAATTATTATTTTAATAGTTTTTTTTTTAATTTTGATAGTCATGCTACTTATTATTTAGTGATGTGTCTTTTTTTATTTGACAATGTTATGAAAATGGGGGTGAATACACTTCAGATGCATTCTTGCAAGATTGCCAGAGAGCTGTGACTCACCACTTCACTGTTCGATAGACATCACTACAGAACGAGGGAGGATGAACCGAATTTTGGTGGAAAAAGTTTGGTATATGTTATTCAATGCTGGGTCAAATAGAGTCTATTTGGTCGAAACTATGGATTATGCTGGTCACATAGTGCATGTCTGCCTTCTGCAACTATTGGGAAGAAGAACCTAAAGGAGATGTGGTCAGGAAATCCTGCTAGAGATTATGTGAACATGAGATTATTTGGTTGTCCGGCTTACTACCACGTGCTGAAAGGTAAACTAGAACCACGAGCAATGAAAGTGACCTTCATTGGCTTCAGAAGTGAAGTTAAGGGCTTCAAACTATATGATCAGTCAAAAAGGAAGGTTGTCATTAGCAGGGATGTTACATTCGACGAGACAAGTTTGTTGAAAAATCGAGATTCAATGTAGGTGTAGAGTTATACTGGGAATATAAATATTCAACAGAAGTTAAAGTTTGATGCAACTCTATTAGTTCCACTAAGTTCGTCCAATCTGTTTCAGAGACCTGATTCAGTTGCAGCTCAGGAGGTATCTGTTGATAGTGCATAGGAGGAGGTGGTAGCATATGCTGAGGATGAGACTCCTACTCAGGGCTCTATTGCTAGGCGCAGGATCAGGCATCGGAATGTCCCAAAACCAGTTTGATTGAGGGATTACATTACATTTGCACTTTCAACCATAGAGACAAAAAAATATTGTCATTATAAAGAATTGTCTCGCTCCAAACTGTGATGTTTGGAGAGTGACAATTGATGAAGAGATGGATTTTCTTCGGAAGGATGGTACTTGGAGGTTGGTGAAGCTTCCTTTGGGGAGGAAAGTCATCAGGTGCAAGTGTCTGTATGCAAAGAAGGATCTTATAGAGCTGATGTGCGATATAAGACATGATTAGTGAAAAAAGGCTTTGCACAATTAAAAGTGGTTGATTACGGCGAGATGTTCTCTCTAGTGGTCAAGCATCCTTCAATTAGTGTTCTCTTAACACTTGTAACACGAAACGATACAAGAGAAATTGTAAGAGGAGATCTACATCTTGCAGCTGCCTGGATATGATGCGTCAAAATACTTAGTTTACAAACTTGACAAGCCTTTGTATGGGTTGAAGCAATCACCGTGAAAGTTGTATAAAAAAATTGACTAGTTTATGAGGGGACATGATTACACAAGGAGTCAGATAAATCATTGTGCATATTTCAAGAATTTTGCTAATGATCAGCTCATTAACTTACTTTTATATATAGATGATATTTTGATTGCACTAGTCAGATTGAGGTTGATAGAATGAAGAATCAATTATCCAAACATTTCGAAATGAAGGAATTGGGTCAAGCTCACCGAAATCTTGGCTTGGAGATTCTTAGAGACATGATAACTGGAAAGATTTGGCTTATAAGAAGCTTATGTTAAGAAAGTGTTGGAGGAATTTGGGATTGATGACTCAAGCAAAGTGGTGAGTCTACCCATCGCATCTTACTTTCAGGTGAGTTCAAATTGGGATCCTAAATATGACCAGGAAAGGAAAGATATGGTTTCTTATACTAGTGCATTGAGCAGTCTGTTGCATGTCATTGTTTGTACCAGACCAGACATTACACAAGTAGTTGGTGTTGTAAGCCGGTTCATGCATGATCCATAAAGGAAGTATTGACAGTGTGTGAAGAGTATTCAGAGGATCTGAAGGATACTATTGATGTTGGCTTGATATTTGAGAGACAATTATCTATTGTAGATCTGTGTATATGCTACACTGACTTAGACCATACATGTGATATGGATTGACGAAAATCTATGATGGACTATTTATTCACATTGACAGGATGTCCAGTCAATTGGAGGTCAATTCTTCAATTTATTGTTGATTTATGTAATACAAAGGCTGAGTACATAACGGTCAAGGAGGCGATGAGGGAAGCGATATGATGCAAGATCTATTGGATGACTTGAGAGTTGATCAAAAGTATCTGACAGTATTCTGTGACAGTTATAGTGCTATGTTCTTAGCTACAAATCCAGTTCATCATGCTGTTGCCAAACACACTAATGTGAGGTACTATTTTGTTTGAGATATGGTTGAGTACGATAAGGTTTTGTTGAAGAAGATAAATACAACAGATAATCCAATGAAAATCTTCACGAAGATACTGCCAGTTTAAAAGTACACATACTGCAAGAGTTTAGTGAACATCCAAGCTTAGGACTGATTGCCCATTCAGAGATTTTGAAGAATTACGCGAGGCTTAATCTCTTCGAGAGGGGGGGTACATAGACAACATTTTTGACACTGCTAAATTGGAGTTTGAAGCTCATTTGATTATCTCTCGCTCACTTATCTGGGAGTAAGAGATGAGATGACGATTGTTATATTTATGACATTTTTATTTTAATAAGGGGTAATTGGGACTGTAAATGAGACAATGTACTCGATAAATAACTCGAAATTTGCTCAATTAAGGCTCGGTCATATTTGTTCAAATTAGTAAATAAACAAACTTACATAATTTTTAAAAGTTCGAAGCTTCAATGAACTAAACATGAACATGGCAAAACTTATGTTAATGAACAAAATCGTTTGTTATTCAACAAGTAACATGTTAAATATTCGATTATAGTTCGTATCATATATGACTTATTATTGAAATAAAATTTAATTAACTAGAAAATTATCCCGTTTGTTGATAGCTCAATGATAACTTGTATCATATGTGATGTATAGATATTCAATATTAAGTTTATGTAGGTTTTAAAGTTGTCATTTTTAGTTGTTTGGTAGGATTTAGGTANTTTATATATATATATATATATATATATATATATATATATATATATATATATATATATATATATATTTTGTATATTATTAACTTTAATAAAAGAAATTTTCCCTTACCTCTTCTTCTTGAAACCGCATGGGATCTCCCTCGCGAGCTTCCTCTCAAGCTTCCTCGCCTGCTCGACAGCACACGAACTTGACCCTACCTCTGCAATTCTCTTTCCTCTCCTCTTCTCCTTTGTTGGTAGGTTACTACACGGGCTTCTTCGCCGCTCCCACCTTCCTCGCTTCTGCTTCGCATGGACCGCTCGAAGCTCGACAAAAATTCTTCAATTGCAGCTCGTTGCTGACTTCAAATCTTTGTTTGCTCGACACCATTACTGCTGTTACTCTTCCCCTCCGGTTACAGAGAAACTTCAGCTTGTGCTCGTCTCTCGCAGTCATCGATCTTCTGGTAAGTAACATTCACCTCTTTCGCGTCATTTTATAAATGAACTCCTCGTGTATGCTTCCGATCCTCTCTTTTCAATTTATCAACTTCTCACTTCATCTCCCTCTTCGGCTTCTTGACCACTCGATTCATCTTCCTTTTTTCCTTCCGTTTCTTCTGTTTCTTCTTCCTTCTGGTAACAGAAAAGATGCATCACATGTAACGGGTCATCACAATCCTCCCAACTTTTAAAAATTTCTTTCTCAAAATTTTTAAACATACCTCAAGTCATTTTTCATTAACAAATTGACATTTGCTATCCATGAAACAAAGGATCATTAATGAAAAGTAATTACTATAAAAATAAAGATTTAATACAAGATGTCTCAATTATGCTTCAGAACACATAGTTATTGAATCATTGAAACATGCTAGAAAACGACAAACTAATCAAACTTCATCACCATCATCAGCAGTAGGTTCTTCAAGCTCACTATGAGTGAAGAGAATATACTTGAGGTCGAACAGGTTGTCTTGGTTGACATTGTGTCCGAGCGTAAGCTATAGACTATATTTTTCTGCACGGCTGCAAACTTCTATGAATGAGCTCTACCGGATTTTTGATCTTCAGTGCTTTTCTGGCCAAGAGATGGACAATATCTTGCTGTATGACCAGGTTAACGGTACCAATTGCAAGTGTTAGAGCCCATCAAATATTAACCTTTATGTTGTCTTCCACATTTGGCACAAGTGATTCCAGTACCTTGAATCTTACCTCTATTAACTTTACCTGAATTATTTTTGGACTTTTTCTCATTTGATCCTTCTAAGAGATCTGCATGTTCCTTTGTAGTCTTCCTCCTGTGCATTTCCTTACGCTTCTGAGTAAGCTGATTTATGATCTCCACTCTTCTAACCTGTTTCGCTAATACTGAGTATTCATCAATCCCTAAATATACTAATGACTGTCTGATAAAATCTTTTAATCTCGAAAAAAATCTTTAGCACTTTTTTTTTGCAATGGCGATCAATTGTAGCACATACCTTGTAGTGCAGTGAATTCTGCTTAATACTACATGAATATTTTCTCTCTTTGCCTCAACTTGATGAGTTTGTCCTACATGTTTTATCGAGCAAACATGGGGTACAAACCACTTTATAAAAAGGTCCACGAACTCCTCCCAACTTATCGTCATATTTGGTAGGTCCTCTAATCTATCCTGACGCTGCCCACACCACCATTTTTCAACTTTTCCATCTAGCACAAACGTTTCCAACGATACTCTTCTTTTATCTGGATAAACCTTGTTATCTAGTATCTTTTTTATCCTCATTAACTAGTTCTCCCCTTCAATTAGGGTTTTAGTTACTTTAAATAAAGGTAGACACTGATTTTGAAATATCTTCAAATACTTATCTACAACGACAATATCACTTCCGATAGACTGCGATCTGGACTCCTGAATCAACTAAATCATTGTCGCCATCTTTTCGATAACGACATTCGTGTTCACGTTAATAGTAAATTTTACTTCTTTGCTTTCTATCTAATTCTCTTCTTCTATGATTTTGGGTGTATTACTATGCTTAAATGTTGAATAATTAATATCTTAAGTTAACTTTAACTTTTTTTATAATTATTAAAATTTCTTATAATTATTCTATTGACTCTTTTATCAATATTTAATTAATTAAGTTTAAGATTTGGTATCTGATACCACTTTTGTCACGACCCAACCTGCGGTTTGGAATTAACCAAGATGGAAACTGATGGTCAGGCAGTGGATGATCATTCTCTATAAAGAATATTTTACAAATGAAATATCAACTAATCAAATTTAATTAAAGCAATATATTTAATATTATCTCGTTACTAGTTGTCTGCGTCTTTTATAATTGTTTTCTCTTCTATCACCCACTTTTTAATCAATTAAATTAACATGAATAGTTAGTTTAAAATAACTGTGAGTTAAACAAGTGAATATTCATGCTTATAAATCACAATAATACAAAAGAAAAGAAAACAATATGCATGACAGTCAAACTTTTAATAAATCAATAAAAATATTTAATGTTATTCAAAACAAATTATAATATCAATAACATATCAATATCATTATACTGTATAACCGTCACAGGAGCACTATCTAAAAATTCTATCAATTAAAACACAAATATCAATATCATTTTTTATATACGTGCATTGATACCTTAATTTTCCCTCACTAATACCATTAAGATGTGGCTCCATCATAATCAGTCATGCATATACAAGCAGTTAATATAAATATGTTATTAATTTGACTGTCACATTCAATTCATTATACTATATATAACATACAACAATGCATGATATTATGTAACTATAAACATTACTAACAATGTGATCAATAAAGAAAAAATATATAACTCAAAATAAAGTTTGTGCAACTATCATTTTCTACCCATGCATAAAAATAAAAAAGAAACAAAAAATTACCATATATTAAAATTATGAGTACTCATCTCGATGACGTTTAATTTGATAAAATTTTCCCCCAACGTCAGGTCATCTAAAGTGGAAGCCTAACATAAACATGATTTAAAATTGAATTTATTTATTATTTTAGATAAACTATTAACTTTTCATTATTATTTTACTTTGTGCAATCTTGTTTATTTATATATTCAATATATATATATATATATAACGGCGGGCAGGTCTACTAGGATTTCGCTTGATGGTGATTCCTTGCTTTGAATCTCTCGGTTTCACTCCACCGACTTCGTCGTGCCTGACGACGAAGGGTTTCATGTTATCAGTTTCGTCACTTTTATCGTTCCGCCAGCCCCTGTGCTTCTGCTTTGACAACGTAGGGTTTAACACGCTTCGTCCCTTAACACCTGTTGTCGACGACGCTTTCCCTATACTTAACGATGCCTTTGCCCTGACGACAGAAAGTTCCCGTACTCAACATCGCCTCTGTCGCCCTGCCCAACAGAAGGTTTCTGTACTCGAAGAGTCTTTGTCGCCCTGCCCAACAGAAATTCTCTGCTCGCCTTTTTCCAGCAGCTTGTCTGACCGTTTTGGAGATGGCCTCGACGTGCGTTCCTATGCCAATGCACTTGCCGACAACTTTCCTATTTCTAATCGTGCTACTTTTTCAGGTTCAGAGCCTGGTTTTCACATTGACATGTCCTGCAATGTTCCTCAATCTTTTCACGACGCTCTTGAAGATGATGGTGATCACACATTTCTTAAAGAGCTTGGAAAAAAAAAAATGGAATTTTGCTCTTCTTCTCACTGAGGCTGAAACCAGTACTCGCGTCCTCTTGATGTTTTGCTCTAGTGGGGAAATTCTCTTATGTTCATCCAAAACTGGAGATCATTCGGAAAGAGTTTGATGCTATGAAGCTATTGGAATATTGACTTAACGGTCGACATATACTTATCCAGTTATCTCACGATGTCGATTACACTGACATTTATTCTCGAACAACTATTAAGATTTACAACCGTTTTATGAAAATTCTCAAGTGGATTGTTGATTTTGATTTAAAAGCGGAGTCCCCTATCATTCCTGTTTGGATAAAGTTTTTGGGGTTAAAATTACATCTGTTCAACTTGAAAATTTTCAACTTTTTAGCAACTGTTTACGGTAACCCGCTCAATAATGATAGTCCTACGCTTGCTGTTACCAGATCCTCTGTGGCTTGTGTGTTAGTTGATAGAGATATGGATTGACACCACTCACAACATGTGACAACAAAATGTTAAAATAGAATCACACCCTCTTTATTGCTCTCATTGTAATATGTTTGGCCACAGTTCTACTATTTACTATCGCTTGCATCCCCATCTAAAGACGAATTTCACTAAAGATCAGGCACCTACCATCCCTATTGAGAATGTGCAACCCGATCCTCTTTCCAACATCGCAGTTCCAGATGAAGAACGCTATACTACAGGTACAGATCCAAATGTGCTTATACCACTCACTATTATTAAAGAAGGTTCACTTATATGCCAAGAAACACGAGAGTGCTTCTTTGATTCGATAAAAGATCAGCTAGTACAACAAGAAGTTGATTCTAATGTTCAACAACTTACACATGTTCGACACACTTTAGATCAATTCACTGATCAGGTGAAGCCAATTTTCGGATGAGGAATGACAGTCTATTCCAGGAGGAAGAAGAATGAAGGTCGACTTGTGCTCGGGAATTTATTGGATGATACATTGGTTACTACGTGCAATGACACTCATCTTACTAATTTCTTAGCTGGTTCATTCCCTAGATCTATAGGCAGAGACAAGACAAAATCGGGTCTCTCTGTAGCTACCAGATCAATATTTTGATACTTTTTGGTTATTTTTCTTTAGATTTCTCATGAATTTTTCTGTATTTTCTCTTTTTGGAACCATTTGATGTGGTGGTTATCGTGTGAGCATGGTGTCATGTGTCAAAATACTGAGTATCATAATGGTTAGTATATTAAATAGAAAGTAGAATACAAATAGATTGTGTGGGAGGGCCCAAAACCCTACCCACATGATAACCACCATATCAAATTGTTCCAAAAAGAGAAAATACAAAGAAAAACATGATAGACCTAAAGAAAAAACAAAAAAAGTATCAAAATACGGAGTATCAGGTTGCTAGAGAGAGACCTGATTTTGTCTTGCCTCTTCCTCTAGTTCTATGGAAGGAGCCAACTAATAAATTGGTAAGATGAGTGTCATTGTCAGTAGTAACCAGTGTCATCCAATAAATTTTCGAGCTCGAGTCGGCCTCCATTCTTCTTCTTTCTCCTGGAATAAATCTGTCATTCCTCATCCTAAGATTGGTTCACCTGATCAATGAATTGATCTAAAGTGTGTCGAACTTGTGTATGTTGTTGAACATTAGAAACAAATGCTTGTTGTGCGAGCTGATCTTTTATCAGATCGAAGGAGCACTCTCGTGAGTCTCGGCATGTAAGTGGGTTTTCTTCAATAATAGTGAGTGGTATAATCACAATTGGATCTTTACCTGTAGTATGGTGTTCTTCATCTGGAACTGCGGTGTTGAAAATTGGATCGGGTTGCACCTTCTCAGCAGGGATAGTAGGTGGTTGATCTTTAGAGATATTCTGTTTTAAATGAGGATGCAAACGATAACAAATAGTAGAACTGTCTCCAAACATACTGCAATTAGAGCAATAAGGAGGGTGTGATTCGATTTTAACTTTTTGTCAATTCCCGTTGTGAGTGCTAATCTATACCTCATCTTGAGCTGGTTGAGTGATATCTCTCTCAACTAGCACACATGCCATAGGGGGTCTGGTGACAGCAAGCGTAGGACTATCAACTTTGAGAGGCTTACCGTAAGCAGTTGTTAAAGATTAGAAAATTTTCAAGTTAAACAAATGTAATTTTAACCCTGAAAACTTTATCTAAACAAGAATGATAAGGGACTCTGCTTTTAGATCAAAATCGACAGTCCATTTTATAATTTTCATAAAACGGTTATCGATTTTGATAATTTTTCGAGAAAAAATGCGAGCGTAATTAACATCGTGAGATAATTGAATAAGTATATGTCGACCGTCAAATAAACTAATATTTCAGCTGCCCAATAGCTTCATAACATCAAACTCTTTTCGAATGATCTCCAGTTTTGGGTGACCATAAAGAAATTTCCCCATTAGAGCAAAACGACAAGAGGACACGAGTGTTTTTTTCAACCTCAGTGAGAATGATCTCTAATTTTGGGTGACCATTTTTTTGTCAAGCTTTTAATGAAAGTGTGATCACTACCATCTTCAAAATCGTTGTGGAAATATTGAGGAACATTGTAGGACTTGCCAATATGAAAATCAGGCTCTAAACCTANTGGAGTGACAGAAGAAAAATAAACACATTCTAGAGGTAGCTTGAAGATATATATATATTTGTATAAGAGCCTAATCCTAGTCTCCACTTCTCTCTCTCTCTCACCCGTCCCTCTCTAACCCTAGTCGTCGCTACATCGCTTCTAAGTACCACCACTACTCTCTTCCGGCCAACCATTGTATTGAGAAGAACAAGTCATGGAAGAGGAGACATCGAGGGTAAAAAGCTTGGACGCGAGGAATAAACAATGGTTTCTCGAGTTATTTGTGTGTCGCGATCCGACTCTTGCTACGAAACCAGAGAAGCGGGCGATGATGTTGGGAGTCATTTGCGGCTAGATTTGTGAGATGAGAAAGAGGAGATGCCAAGGGTAAAAGGTTAGGGCGGTGTAGAACCGGCGAAGGTTCCTGGAGTTCTCTGAGTGTCACAATCCGTCTCACAGGTGAACCAACGATTTCTTGTTCCCAACCTAAATTAAAACAATGAAGGCCTGGCCGCGCACGGTTCTACTTGCCAGATCCGAACCAACGACTTAAGGATTGATTTGCAACACTAAAGTCCTTGAGTGGACTTCTTGGGATTACAGAAGTGGCTTCTGTATGAGCAGTAGAGACTGAAGAGAAGGACTTTGAATCAACAAGGGGTTTCCTCGAACAAGGGAGGAGCAGCATTGTGATTAAGGATGACAGAAAATGGAGATAGTGTGGGAGGTAATGGAGTGGAATTTCTAGGAAAAATAGATCCTAAGGTTCTGAAAGTCTTGGTTGGGTTCATGCAGGGAGCTTGTATCTCGACAGGAATAATTACTTCAACATGTGCTTCTAGACAACTCAAGCTAGATCTCCTTTCCATGGATCTAAAGCATGATGGATTGACCACATATATGAGTTGGTCACGTCGGATTGGGGTGGCTTTAGTAGGGAATAAACTAAAGGAATATTTAACTGAGGATGAGCCAACAAGTGACAGTGTTGAGGGGGATAAATGGAAGGCCACACATGCCTTAATCTATACCTAGCTACTCAACTCGATAGTTTCATCAATTGCATCCTCAGTAGATGACATTCAAAAGTTGATAGACATACAGGCAAAACTGAAGAAGATTTATGCTGGAATTGAGAACTAGATGAGGGTGTTCCAGATTTAGCATGAGATAAAACAGTGGTACAGGCTGATAGATTGATTCAGAAATACTCCATAGAGCTGGAGCGGCTGTGGGTAGATCTTGATCGCTTCTCATCGTCGTTGAGCTGTGGTGATTTAGAATGCTAGAAAGAGGAGATTATCACACAAATGAGGACTATGCAGTTTCTGTCCCATCTCAACCCTATCTTTGATCAAAGGAGATAAGTCTTCCTAGCTCAGGTGACTATTCATTTGCTAGATGAGGCTATTACTGCAATGATACAGAAGAGTCGCATGAAGCTGCACTCCGAGTTGAGTGGACTTCCGAGTGTGTTATCAAGTTTGATTGTCTTGAGCTCAAGTATGATAGGTGTTCATGGGGAGACTCACATGTGCTACAACTATGGTAAAGTTGGGCATCTGAGCAAGACCTATCCTATGTCACGTAAAGGGGGAGAGGCAGGCGAACGTGTATAGGGTGGAGGCCATGGTGGTCGAAAAGATGGGAAAGGAGTCTACTAGGAAAATCTAATGGTAACAGAGTAGGAGGGAGAGACCGGTGTGGTTTTTACCAATGACGATCATGGGTGTTTTAAGTTATTGAAGAAGAGTAGAGTGCAACAGGAGATGAGACTGAGGATGCTTCTAACCAGTCATCATCATGGATTAATATTGCCACTTAATGGATAGTAAATTCTAGTGCATCTCGACGTATGATGTGTTTCTAGATAGTTTTCTTCCTATACTCTCCTAATAGTACTAGAGAGCATCCAGACGACTGATGTTACAATATAACTTGTAGTTGGTAAGAATGCTGCTAGAGGTATTAATTATATGACAATATTTTGTATGCTATTTCTTTTTTAACGAGTCATTTATCCAATAATGTCATTATTTTACAACTAAAATGTTATTTATTTTGATATTCCTAAGGTGATCATCCGAGAGAAAGGGATGGGCTAGACAATTGGAACTAGTACATGACATAGTGAAATCTACTACTTGGACCGGGAGGGGATAGACTAAGCTTTTACGTGCATAGTAGATAGTGCTGGAGTAGGAGAATTTGAGAGGAGCGTGGAGGACGTGCTGTTGCTACATCACAAACACATTGAGTGGTTTTATTATTTTTTGTATGAAAGGGCAAATAACTAAAATCTTGTTTGTCATGCTTATGAGTTTGACAAGCTTATTAAGAGCTTTTATATCAGTTCTAGGAATATAAGTTTTGTTCATTTTTAGTTGATACATTCTGATATCTGGGGATCTTATTCTATAAGTTTTATTAATGGTTATCGATATTTTGTAATATTTGTTTATTGATTTTCTTGTATTGCTTGATCATATTTGATGAAAAATACGAGTGATATGTTTGTATGCTTCACAGACCTCTAGGAGACAATACATACTCAATATGATGCACTAGTGAGGGTTTTGAGGTTTGATAATATAATAGAGTATACTAAAAAATTATTTAGGGAATACTTATTAGGGCAAGGGATACAATATCAAACAATATGGTCATACATACTGACATAAAATGGAGTGACAGAGAAGAAAAATAAACACATTCTAGAGGTAGCTTGAAGCATGATGACCGCAATGAATATCCCAAAGTACTTGTGGGACAAACAGTTTTGAAAACTGCTCAATTTATCAATAGGTTGCCCTCGAGTGTATTGGATTGAATGTCTCCTTATCAGATATTGAAAGGAGATAATGACAGGATCCTTCCGTTGAAGGTGTTTGTTGTGTATGTTTTATAGATGATAACATGCCATCAATAGAGATTGAATGCTAAAGCAGTGAAATGTGTGTTCCTAGGTTATTCTGCTACTCAAAAGGGGTTTGTATATTGGCGCCCGATAGAGGCGATACTATTTGTGTGCATCGATGTGTCAATTAGAGAATTTGAAAAGTACTACACCCAAAAGGTGATATTACCCTTTAGTTATTTTCCAGATACTGGAGATATGAGATAAGGGGGGTAAGTAGCAATGATGAGAGAGTGGTACAGGTGAGAGTAGTGCCTTATTTTGTTATATGGGAGGAATCAACTAAGGAACCGTAAAATGAGAAGAGTGAACCCATAGGTGGTAATATTCAAATTGAAGGTGAGCTAAGAGTGTATACTTGAAGAAGAAAGCAAATGAGGGAACTATGTCTACAGTGCCGCTTATGACAACCAATTCTTTGTCCTTGTTCTCCCCGACACTTAAATACATACACCATCCACTTTCGACTCAGAGCTTTTAGGTGATATGATTTCTCCTTCTTCTAACCCCCTAACTTTAAGGAGGACCTCTTGTAGCAACGCGTGACATCCTCCCAATTGTTTTGGGTGAGAATATGACATGGCTAAGTTTGTTTCATATTCTAACGTATCTCATTTACATGGAATATTTATTGCATCTTTGGACACTGTCTCTATACTTAAGTATTGGTAGATTGCTAAGGAGGATCTCAAGTGGAAAGCAACTAAGCATGAAGAGCTTATGACTCCTGATAAGAACGAAAATTGGAAGGTAGGGCCACTACCAACGGGGGAAAATGCAGTTGGGTGCAAGCAAATCTTCATAGTGAAACGAATTCTAGAAGAAAAGATGGAGTGGTAAAAAACACGATTGGTGAATGGGTACAACCAAACATATAGAATTGACTACGATATAAAATTTGCACCAATAACAAAGATGAGTACAGTGAGGATATTGGTTTCACTGGTATTGAAAGATGGGTGGAGGTTACACCAGTTTAATGTGAAGAATGCATTTGTTCATGTTGAGTTACTGGAGGAGATGTGTATGGAGACACCAACAGAATTTGGTATAATACCGACAATAGGCTTAGGAAGTTACTGTATGGCTTGAAATAGTCTCGTTGAACCTGATTCAACAAGTTTAGAAATACTACAGTGGACATGAGATATCACCAGATCATTGCAGACCATACAATATTCTTTTGACAACATGAATGCCACGTAACTAGATGTGTTGTGTATGTTGATGACATCATTATCACTGGTGATGATGAAACATAGATTGCTCATTAAAGGTAAGATTGAGTAATGAATTTGAGCTGAAGGATATTAGATAGCTTGAATACTTTCTTGAGATTGAAGTGGCTCATGCACCTGAGGGATGTTCTTATCCCATAGAAAATATATACTAGGTCTCCTCATAGAAATAAACATATTGGGATGCAAATATGTTGTCTCTTCGGTTGATCAGAAGGTCAAGTTGAGTGTAGGGGCAAAATAACTAGTTGATCGTGAGAGGCACTAGAGATTGGTGGGCCGTTTGAACTATTTGTGTCACACTCAACCGAACATCTCTTTTGCAGCGAGCGTGGTGAGTCGCTACTTGCATAATCCAAGGAAGAATTATATGGATGTAGTGTATCAGATTCCGAGTTACCTGAAGAGTGCATTAGGGATGGAATTAATCTGCAAAAAAAATGAACATTTAGATATTTGAGGGCTGACTGCTTGAGGGGGAGTTTAGAAGTTATATTAGGAAATGATTTCTTTGTGTGAGAAGTTATGAGAAATAAATTATTTCCTTAGATTAAAAGTTATTTTTTTTCTCATATTTTATATTTATTTCCTTAAATTAGGAGTTGTCTTCTTGAACTGAGAGTTATTTCCTTTTCTATTTTAGGCTTTTCTATTTTATATTTTTTCTTTTATCTCTAAATAATTAATATGAATTGATTATTGGAGATATTAGACGTTATATGTTTTTTTTCCAATTATATTTTTAGTCTTTCCTTTTAAGGATTGATGTGAGGGTTATTGTATTATAACGACTATCTCTATGTCGTTATTATTTACTATTTGATTTTATGTCCAGATTATATTTTTTCTCTTTTGCATTATTATGTTTTTTTTTGTTATTTTATTATGTTTTTATTGTTTTCTATTATTATGCCTATTGTAATTGAGTTTAAATATTCTTTTTCTTATCAATAAAATTGTTTTGGTTTTAAAAAAAGAAAAAAATGGAATTATTGCTGTGGTTGTTGGCGGAAGACGAAGAAGGATGTCTGCTGCTATTGCCGAGTTTGAAGTGGTTAGGGTTGTTGGAATAAGGGAGTCGGTAACCTAACACTGGCAACAAGTTGGTAAGCAGGGAGAGAACCGACAACAGGAGTAGATCTGAATCCTCGGATCTGTGCTATTGGTCAGAAAATCCAGCTGTAAGGTCGAGCTTTCTCTGGAAGGGGAAACTCCCTCGCTTTCTAAAGTTCAGCAGACTCACAGCTCCCGGCTCAGCAAACCAAGAAGGAAGAGAATTGTCTGGAGGACATGCAGGGATCTTCCCCGACGGATTGCAGTTTGCAAGGAGAGAAAGCTTCCCTCCCATCCTGCAAGGAGAATGGCAGGAATGGAGTGTGGTGGCTATAGAGGGAGGAACAAAGACTAGGATAGAGAATTTGACTCTGATGCTATATTGAAATTCAGAATAACACATAATTAAGCAGAATTATTTTATTGATTTGAAAGGGGGTATAAATGATTCTTATATGAATCATTGAATAAAAAAGACAATAAAAAGAAATAACATGTAAAGGAAAGATATAAAATTAATATATCTAATAATCAATTCATATTAATTATTTGAAGATAAAAGAAAATAATATAGAGTAAGAAAGCCTAAAATAAAAAAAATAAATAACTCCTAGTCCAAGGAAATAAATATAAAATATGAAAGGAAATAAATCTTAATCTAAGGAAATATTTATTACTCTTAACTTCTCACAGAAATAAATTGTTTCTTAATATAACTTCTAACATAATTTCATAATTTTCAATTCAAGAGATGAGTATAATTATATACTCACAATTATATAATGTATTACTTTGACTAGTTAGGCCTTGTGATTTTTTCCCTCTCAAAGGTTTTTTCACATAAAAAATACTGGTGTCTCCTCGTGCTACTCATTATTATTATCTATCAGCGTGTTGGATCCTCGTGCAAAGCTAAGATGATAAATAATCACCCTACCGTCGTGGATCTTCCGACACAACAATATTAGCTATGGAATTTTTGGCCTATCTTTGAATTTAAAAATCACTCTGTTATTGTATCATTTAGCTTTATAAATATTCAACAACTCAATAAGAAAACAAATCATTATTTCAAAATTCATTATATGGTGTTCGAGCCACGATCCCCTCTACCCTAAGCCTCATGATCATACCCTAGTGTTGACACTGATTCCATTAGGATCGAAGACACCATGGTCTTTCGTTANAGGCTATTACTGCAATGATACAGAAGAGTCGCATGAAGCTGCACTCCGAGTTGAGTGGACTTCCGAGTGTGTATCAAGTTTGATTGTCTTGAGCTCAAGTACGATAGGTGTCCATGGGGAGACTCACATGTGCTACAACTATGGTAAAGTTGGGCATCTGAGCAAGACCTATCCTATATCACGTAAGGGGGGAGAGGCAGGCGAACATGTATAGGGTGGAGGCCGTGGTGGTCGAAAAGATGGGAAAGGAGTCTACCAGGCAAATCTAATGGTAACAAAGTAGGAGGGAGAGACCGATGTGGTTTTTACCAATGACGATCATGGGTGTCTGAAGTTATTGAAGACGAAGTAGAGTGCAACAGGAGATGAGACTGAGGATGCTTCTAACCAGTCATCATCATGGATTAATATTGCCACTTAATGGATAGTAAATTCTAGTGCATCTCGACGTATGATGTGTTTCTAGATAGTTTTCTTCCTATACTCTCCTAATAGTACTAGAGAGCATCCAGACGACTGATGTTACAATATAACTTGTAGTTGGTAAGAATGCTGCTAGAGGTACTAATTATATGACAATATTTTGAATGCTATTTCTTTTTTAACGAGTCATTTATCTAATAATGTCATTATTTTACAACTAAAATGTCTTATTTATTTTGATATTCCTAAGGTGATCATCCGAGAGAAAGGGATGGGCTAGACACTTGGAACTAGTACATGACATAGTGGACTCTACTACTTGGACCTGGAGGGGATAGACTCAGCTTTTACATGCATAGTAGATAGTGCTGGAGTAGGAGAATTTGAGAGGAGCGTGGAGGACGTGCTGTTGCTACATCACAAACACATTGAGTGGTTTTATTATTTTTTGTATGAAAGGACAAATAACTAAAATCTTGTTTGTCATGCTTATGAGTTTGACAAGTTTATTAAGAGCTTTTATATCAGTTCTAGGAATATAAGTTTTGTTTATTTTTACTTGATACATTCTGATATCTGGGGATCTTATTCTATAAGTTCTATTAATAGTTATCGATATTTTGTAATATTTGTTTATTGATTTTCTTGTATTGCTTGATTATATTTGATGAAAAATATGAGTGATATGTTTGTATGCTTCACAAACTTATAGGAGACAATACATACTCAATATGATGCACTAGTGAGGGTTTTGAGGTTTGATAATATAATAGAGTATACTAACAATTTATTTAGGGAATACTTATCTGGCCAAGGGATACAATATCAAACAATATGGTCATACATACTGACATAAAATGGAGTGACAGAAGAAAAATAAACACATTCTAGAGGTAGCTTGAAGCATGATGTCCGCAATGAATATCCCAAAGTACTTGTGGGACAAATAGTCTCGAAAACTGCTCAATTTATCAATAGTTTACCTCCGAGTGTATTGGATTGAATGTCTCCTTATCAGATATTGAAAGGAGATAATGACAGGATCCTTCCGTTGAAGGTGTTTGTTGTGTATGTTTTATAGATGATAACATGCCATCAGCAGAGAAATTGAATGCTAAAACAGTGAAATGTGTGTTCCTAGGTTATTCTGCTACTCAAAAGGGGTTTGTATACTGGCGCCCGATAGAGGCGATACTATTTGTGTGCATCGATGTGTCAATTAGAGAATTTGAAAAGTACTACACCCAAAAGGTGATCTTACCCTTTAGTTATTTTCCAGATACTGGAGATATGAGACAAGGGGGGTAAGTAGCAATGATGAGAGAGTGGTACAGGTGAGAGTAGTGCCTTATTTTGTTATATGGGAGGAATCAACTAAGGAACCATAAAATGAGAAGAGTGAACCCATAGGTGGTAATATTCAAACTGAAGGTGAGCTAAGAGTGTATACTTGAAGAAGAAAGCAAATGAGGGAACTATGTCTACAATGTCTCTTATGACATCCAATTCTTTGTCCTTGTTCTCCCCGACACTTGAAATACATACACCATCCACCTTCGAGTCAGAGCTTTCAGGTGATATGATTTCTCCTTCTTCTAACCCCTAACTTTAAGGAGGACCTCTTGTAGCAACGCGTGACATCCTCCCAATTGTTTTGGGTGAGAATATGACATTGCTAAGTTTGTTTCATATTCTAACATATCACATTTACATGGAATATTTATTGCATCTTTGGACATTGTCTCTATACTTAAGTATTGGTAGATTGCTTAGGAAGATCTCAAGTGGAAAGCAACTAAGCATGAAGGGCTTATGACTCCTGATAAGAACGAAAATTGGAAGGTAGGGCCACTACCAACAGGGGAAAATGCAGTTGGGTGCAAGCAAATCTTCATAGTGAAACAAACTCTAGAAGGAAAGATGGAGTGGTAAAAAGCACGATTGGTGAATGGGTACAACCAGACATATAGAATTGACTACGATAAAAAATTTGCACCAATAACAAAGATGAGTACAGTGAGGATATTGGTTTCACTGGTATTGAAAGATGGGTGGAGGTTACACCAATTTAATGTGAAGAATGCATTTGTTCATGGTGAGTTACTGGAGGAGATGTGTATGGAGACACCAACAGAATTTGGTATAATACCGACAATGGACTTAGGAAGTTACTGTATGGCTTGAAATAGTCTCGTTGAACCTGATTCAACAAGTTTAGAAATACTACAGTGGACATGAGATATCACCAAATAAATGCAGACCATACAATATTCTTTTGACAACATGAATGCCACGTAACTAGATGTGTTGTGTATGTTGATGACATCATTATCACTGGTGATGATGAAACGGAGATTGCTCATTAAAGGTATGATTGGGTAATGAATTTGAGCTGAAGGATATTAGATAGCTTGAATACTTTATTGAGATTGAAGTGGCTCGTGCACCTGAGGGATGTTCTTATCCCATCGAAAATATATACTAGGTCTCCTTATAGAAATAAGCATATTAGGATGCAAATATGTTGTCTCTTCAGTTGATCAGAAGGTCAAGCTGAGTGTAGGGGCAAAATAACTAGTTGATCGTGAGAGGCACTAGAGATTGGTGGGCCGTTTGAACTATCTGTGTCACACTCAACCCGACATCTCTTTTGCAGCGAGCGTGATGAGTCTCTACTTGCATAATCCAAGAAAGGATTATATGGATGTAGTGTATCAGATTCCGAGTTACCTGAAGAGTGCATTAGGGATGGAATTAATCTGTAAAAAAAATGAAGATTTAGATATTTGAGGGCTGACTGCTTGAGGGGGAGTTTAGAAGTTATATCAGGAAATGATTTCTTTGTGTGAGAAGTTATGAGAAATAAATTATTTCCTTAGATTAAGAGTTATTTTTTTTTTCATATTTTATATTTACTTCCTTAAATTAGGAGTTATTTCTTTCCTATTTTAGGCTTTACTATTTTATATTTTTTCTTTTATCTCTAAATAATTAATATGAATTGATTATTGGAGATATTAGACGTTATATGTTTTTTTTCCAATTATATTTTTAGTCTTTCCTTTTAAGGATTGATGTGAGGGTTATTGTATTATAACGACTATCTCTATGCCGTTATTATTTATTATTTGATTTTATGTCCGGATTATATTTTTTGTCTTTTGCATTATTATGTTTTTTTTTGTTATTTTATTCTGTTTTTATTGTTTTATATTATTATGCCTATTGTAATTGGGTTTAAATACTCTTTTTCTTATCAATAAAATTGTTTTGGTTTAAAAAAAGAAAAAATGGAATTATTGCTGTGGTTGTTGGCGGAAGGAGAAGGATGTCTGCTGCTATTGCCGAGTTTGAAGTGGTTGGGGTTGTTGGAATAAGGGAGTCGGTAACCAAACACTGGCAACAAGTTGGTAAGCAGAGAGAGAACCGACAACATGAGTGGATCTGAATCCTCAGATCTGTGCTATTGTTCAGAAAATCCCGCTGTAAGGTCGAGCTTTTGCTGGAAGGGGAAACTCCCGCGCTTTCTAAAGTTCGGCAGAGTCACAGCTCCCGGCTCAGTAAACCAAGAGGGAAGAGAATTGTCTGGAGGACATGCAGGGATCTTCCCTGACGGATTGCAGTTTGCAAGGAGAGAAAGCTTCCCTCCCATCCTGCAAGGAGAATGGCAGGAATGGAGTGTGGTGGCTATAGAGGGAGGAACGGAGACTAGGATAGAGAATTTGGCTCTGATGCTATATATTGAAATTCAGAATAACACATAATTAAGCAGAATTATTTTATTGATTTGAAAGGGGTTATAAATGATTCTTATATGAATCATTGAATAAAAAAGACAATGAAAAGAAATAACATGTAAAGGAAATATATAAAATTAATATATCCAATAATCAATTCATATTAATTATTTGAAGATAAAAGAAAATAATATAGAGTAAGAAAGCCTAAAATAAAAAAAATAAATAACTCCTAGTCCAAGGAAATAAATATAAAATATGAAAGGAAATAAATCTTAATCTAAGGAAATATTTATTACTCTTAACTTCTCACAGAAATAAATTGTTTCTTAATATAACTTCTAACATTTTTTCATAATTTTCAATTCAAGAGATGAGTATACTTATATACTCACAATTATATATTGTATTACTTTGACTAGTTAGGCCCTGTGATTTTTTCCCTCTCCAAGGTTTTTTCATGTAAAAAATACCGGTGTCTCCTCGTGCTACTCATTATTATTATCTATCAGCGTGTTGGATCTTCGTGCAAAGCTAAGACGATAAATAATCACCCTACCACGGTGGATCTTCTGACACACAACAATATTAGCTATGGAGTTTTTGGCCTATCTTTGAATTTAAAAATCACTCTGTTATTGTATCATTTAGCTTTATAAATATTCAACAACTCAATAAGAAAACAAATCATTATTTCAAAATTCATTATATGGTGTTCGAGCCACGATCCCCTCTACCCTAAGCCTCATGATCATACCCTAGTGTTGACACTGATTCCATTAGGATTGAAGACACCATGGTCTTTCTTTAACCCAATGTGGTTCCACTACCTTTCTATGTAACTTTTTGTATTATTTTATTTCTCATTTATTATCCTATGCATCTATTTCAATTTCCTTTTAGTATTATCAGCCTAAGTTTGATATTGAAAAACCTTCTTTTCATGGTCGTGTAAACTACTATAAATGTTGAATTAACTCATTGAAGAAAGAACCAAATTGTAAAATACAATAAAGTTAGTTGATACTTACAGCGATTCCCTTGAGATTAATAGCTTTTCCAGATGCGGTCTTATTTCTCATAAGAATCGTGTAGGCAAGCTGAGGTACATAATGGCCAGCATAACTTTCGCCAGTTATGAAAAAATCTCTATTCTTGTACTGTGGAAATCTCTCCATCCAATTTACTAAAAATGTGTAGGAGTCCTCAGCAGTTCTCTTGTCTCCATTCTTATCATGATCCGACGCCGTGTTCGAGTATGAGAAACCCACACCCGCAGGAGATTCCAAGAAGATTACGTTTGCCACTGCATTTATTATGATATTATAAAAATAATATAATTAAGATCATAATCTTGAGACTTTAATTAATGAAGATTTTTTGTCTCGAAGTAGCAGCACTTACCATTATTCCATGCATAAATATTTCTTTGGAGAGTTTTTCCATCACTGTTTACTCTGAATGGTCCTAGTTCCACCATAGCTCCATAAGCAAGCGAGCTGCATCCGGGTCCTTTTATTTTATGCATCAAAATATAATGCATTGTTAAAATCTATTCAGCTGGAATCATATAGAAAAACTATTGAATAGCTTGTAAAAACTTCAAATAGTTGTCCTCCATCTGGGCATTTTTGGCTTAAAATTCTAAAGAATTCTGCAAATTATTTTTATTTATTTATCGCTTGAACAATTTATATAAAATTGTTGTTTTTAGAGCTCAAAATTTTAGATAGATTCTATGTAAATTTATATGTTGGATAATTTGAGACTCATTCAACATCATTAACTTCAACCTAACTATTTTGATTTGGCAATATTGATTATTAATTTTCATTCCTCCTTGTTGAGTGATAGCTTATGTGTTAACCTATTTTTTGTAATTGTTTGATTAACTTTTATTCAAATAACCCCATGTTTGTCAATTTTTATTCTTTATTTTTTATAGCTATTTTATAAATTCATCAAAGTTTATTTGGTAAATTTTCATCTTCAAATGATGTCACTTCAACATTTTCTTTGAAATAAATGTTTTGTAATTTATTTTTCGTCATTTTGCCCACATCCGTCTTAAAACTCCTTTTTGCCAGGCACACAATGTATATATTAATTACTTCTTATACAGTTCAATATTTAGAATCATATAATATTATTTTAATTTTTTGATCTACTGCAGTTCACTTTATTAGAGGTTTTCACTATTTGTCATCTTTATTAATTGTTACACTAAAATTGTATGAAATTGTTTACGAAGTGGAAGGGCATGTTAAAAATGATATAGGCTTGAAGGTAAAGTGTCTCAGATCAGATAGTTGGGGTAAGTGTCATGATCAGAAGTTCAAAATTTTTTGTGCTGTAAAGGAGGCCAAACATCAGTTCACTATCCCATGAACTTCATGACGAAATGGAGCAGCTGTGTATATGAATAGAACAATCATGCAGCTTGCAAGGAGCATGAGGCTGCACGCAGACTTGCCAAAATAGTTTTAGGCTAAATAATTAAACACAATTGTTTATCTAATTAATCGTGGTCCATTAATACCTTTGAAGGAAGGCTCACGTAAAGAAGCCTAGAGTGACAAGGAAGTATATCTATCTCATTTAAAAGTATTTAGGTGTTCTGCATATGTTCATGTGGATACATGGTTCAGGTATGCTTGAATTGAAATATGTCAAGTGAATGTTCATTGGATATGGCTTACATAAGTTTGAGTAAAAGCTATGAGATTATCATAATAAAAGATTCATCATAAATATGAATGCCACTTTCAATGAAATGGAGTTGTACAAGAAAAAAAAATCTGCTACTGAAGTCTGAAATCCATCAGAGTGATACGATCAGTACACATGTATTCACTTTCATTACACTATTTATTGCAAATTGATAGTGATGAAATAGAACATTTTGAGGGGGTCGCTCAAGTTGAAGATTCAAGGGAGTGTGAGCTTTCCATGGATGATGAAATAGAGTCTTTAGAGTCAAATCATACATGAGATCTAACGGTGTTACCTGATGGAAAGAGAGGATTACACAACAAGTGAGTCTACAAATTGAAAGATGAAGTATCTGGAAGTAGATGCTACAAGGTAAGACTTTTTGTGGAAGAGTTCTAGCAGAAAGAATGAGCGTACCACACCATTTTCTTTTGGGTGAAGATGACAACCGCGAGTTGTGTTTAGTCTAGTAGTATATGAAGATTTATATTTGAAGCAAATAGATGTAAAAATAGCTTTCTTACGTGGAGATCTGGAGGATAAATTATACATGGTGCAACCGCAGAGTTACGAGGTTTCAGGGAAAGAAAATTTGGTCTGCATGTGAAACAATAGCTTCTATGACTTGAAACAGTCCCCGAGACAGTGGTGTGAGAGTTTTGACAGGTTTATGCCAAACAGAAGATACATGAAGTGCCGACAAACTACTGTTGCTTCATCAAACACTTCGGTAATTGTTATATTTTACTCCTTTTATATGTGAATGACATGTTGATTACAACGACTTATATAAAGAAAATCGAGTACTTAAAAGAGCAATTATCAAGTGAGTTTGAGATGAAAGATTTAGGTTCAAACAAAAAATATCATCAGAATGAGAATCAACAGGGACAAGTGTGCAGATATACTGAAGTTGTCCTAGATAGAGTATGTTAAGAAGATTCTACATAGGTTTAAAATGAGTGAGACAAAGCAGTATGCACTTCCTTAGGTAGTCACTTCAAGCTATCTAAAGAATTGTTGAATAAGTCTGAAGCTGAGCAAATACAGATGGGGAGGACTTCGTATGCTTCAACAATTGGAAGTTTGATATATGCTATAATTTATATCAGACTAGATATTGCATATGCAATAGAAGTGGTAAGTAGGCACATGGGCAATTTAGACATGTATCATCAGGAGACAGTGAAGTGGATTATCTGGTATTTGAGGGGAACAATTAATAGGGCACTTTGCTATGGAAGTGCAAAGATCAATCAACAGAGATTTGCATATTCAGAACTTATGGGAGATTTGGGTGGTAAGAGTACAAGAGAGTATATTTTTCACTTTGGGGTATACAACGGTGAGTTGGGTTTGTAGTTGCATTTTCAATAGGGCTATATGACAGAATTGGGTAAGAAGCATGAGATTGGAAATCTTCATAGTGACAATACAAATGTAATTCATCTTGTTAAGAACTCTGTTTTCATACCATAACAAAACACATTCAGTTGATGGACCACTTTATAAGCTTTCTTCTAGAAAATTTGTAGTTATTGTTGGAGAAAATACACAGTTCAGAATTCTACGGACGAAGATGGTGACTATCGAGAAACTGAAGCTTTGTTTGGCTTCAATTGGAGTCCATGAATGTAGAGACCAGGGGTGAGCCACACCACGGTAAGTTACTATGAAAATGGTATAAATGTTGGTGCATATCTGGTGAACATATGTCAGGCGCAATCAATCTCCAATTTGTAGATTATTGGAGTTGTGGAGCATGTGCACCCACAAGTGCAAGCTGAGCTAGATTCCAGTGATGGCGTGGTCAAGCTCAACTGTTGTAGCTGTGTTGGGTGGTGTGACTACGTTGCAACTAGGTATATCTGCATGTTAAACAATAGCCTCTATGGCTTGAAACGGGTCCTGAGACAGTGGTATGAAAGATTTGATGGGCTTATGCCAACTAAAGGACACATGAAGTGCCAACAAACCACTGCTGCTTCATCAAACGCTTCAGTAATTGTTATATCTTACTTCTTTTAAATGTGAATGACATGTTGATTGTAACGTCAAGTATAGAGAAAATCGGGGACTTAAAATAGCAATTATCAAGTGGGTTCGAGTGAAAGATTTAGGTTCAACCAAAAAGATCCTCAAAATGAGAATTAACAGGGACTGGAGTGTAGATATACTGAAGTTATCCCAGATAGAATATGTTAAGAAGTTTCTACAGAGGTTCAACATGAGTGAGGTAAAGCAGTTTGCACTTCCTTAGGTATTCACTTCAAGACATCTAAAAAATGATCGCCCAAGTCTGAAGCAGAGCAAACACAGAGGGGAAGAACTCCGTTTGCTTCAACAATTGGAAGTTCGATGATTTCACATTTGTAATAGGAGTGGTCAGTAAGTACATGGGCAATTCGGACATGTATCCTCAGGAGGTAGTGCAGTGGATTCTCAGGTATTTGAGGGGAACAATCGATAGGGCACTTTGGTATGGAAGTGCAAAGATCAATCTACAGAGATTTGTAGATTCAGATCTTATGAGAGATTTGGGTGGTAGGAGTACAAGAGTGCATATCTTTCACTTTGGGAACAAAACAATGAGTTGGGTTTCTAGAATGCAGAAGATTGTTGCACATTCAACCAACGGAGACAAAATACATTGCTATCAATGAGGCTAGCAAGGACATGATTTGTCCATAGAGCTATATGGTAGAATTGGGTAAAAAGCATGAGATAGGAAAGCTTTCCAGTGACAGTATGAGTGTAATTCATCTTGTTACGAACTCTGTTTTTCATACTAGGACAAAGCACATTCAACTGGGGTAACACTTTGTAAGCTTGCTCCTAGAAGATTTGCAGTTATTGTTGGAGAAGATACACACAGTTCAGAATTCTATGGACGAAGATGGTGACTATGAAAAAACTGAAGCTATGCTTGACTTCAATTGGAGTCTATGATTGTAGAAACCCGGGGTTAGCCACACCACGGTATATTACTATGAAGATGGTATAAATGTTGGTGCATATCATGTGGACATGTGTCAGGTGCAATCAATCTCCAATTGGTAGATTATTGTTGTTGTGGAGCATGTGCACCCACAAGGGCAAGCAGAGCAAGATTCCAGTGATGGCGTAGCCAAGCTTAACTAGTGTAGCTGTGTCGGGTGGTGTGACTAGACTGCAACTAAGCATATCTATTCCAATTGGACGCTCAACACATTTTTTATATCGAACGTGTGAAATATTACAGTCTCACAGTGAGACCGCACTGCCGAGATGATTTCACTATTTCATTTCTTATTTTCGCGATTCGAGCACCGAAGGGGATTTGCTCATGTTGTGTATTCTTGATAGAGATTTCTTCGTGAAGGTGGATTGTCTGGAGAGCGGATTTTAGAGCTAGGTTTTTCTCTTGTGAGATTGAGAAGGAGGTTTAGAGCAAAGTTTTGCGAGTTCAATTGATTATAGAGAGAAGGCCTGAAGTAATATTTCTGCAAATTTCTGGCTCTTTAGTGTGAAAAATTCTGTTGGTGTGGCTCAAAATTTTTTTCTGGAATTTTCCTGTAAATCCTTGATTTCTTTTCTGAGATTGTTTTTATTGTACTTCTGTTGGAATTTCGTGTTTCGGATTTCTTGAATTGATGTGATCCTATTTCGTATTTTGGTTTTGAATTCTAATAGATCAAAGCTCTAAGTATATATTTCCATCCCAACATAGATTTCTGTCTGTAATTAGAAAGAGGACTATGCTCATGCCTAAACATCACAAAACATGACTCTTGCTTCATCTTATTCAAAAAACGAGTTTTTCGTTTGCAGAAATCTCACACGAAAGAGAGAAAAAATGCTCAACCTTCTGTGCAAAAAAGAAAAAAAATCAATGAATTATATTCCTACCTTATTTCTAATTCACGGTTAAACCCAATCTTCCCAGTCCATTAAGTTGATGAATGTACCTCCATTTAACCACAGAAGAAGCGGTTTACTGGATGAATCAGTTGGTGACTCCACGAAATAGTAAAAAAGCGCCCTTCCATTCTCTGAATCCACAGTAATGTAACCTGCATACTGATTGAAATCAACACCTTCAGGTTGGCCTGGAAGCTTGGAGATTTTATCTCCTTCTATTGACCCATCCTGTGCGTTGAGATTGGCCGTTTTGGTGGACTTAGTGGTCTCAAATCCCGAGACTAAATCAGATTGTTGGGAAGAAAATGACGACCTCTTTGCTTCTATCAGCTTTCCTAGCGTCTCTTCTTGGCTAGCTTCGTGCAGGCGTGGTAATGAGAAGCAGGAACATAATAGTATTGGCAGCCAAAATAAGTTGGTCATCTTCATCGTCTTCGTTGNGAAATCTCTCCATCCAATTTACTAAAAATGTGTAGGAATCATCAGCAGTTCTCTTGTCTCCATTCTTATCATGATCCGACGCCGTGTTCGAGTACGAGAAACCCACACCCGCTGGAGATTCCAAGAAGATTACGTTTGCCACTGCATGTATTATGATATTATAAAAATAATATAATTAAGTTCATAACTTGAGAATTTAATTAATGAAGATATTTTGTCTCGAAGTAGCAGCACTAACCATTATTCCATGCATAAATATTTCTTTGGAGAGTTTTTCCATCACTGTTTACTCTGAATGGTCCTAGTTCCACCATAGCTCCATAAGCAAGCGAGCTGCATCCGGGTCCTTTTATTTTATGCATCAAAATATAATGCATTGTTAAAATATATTCAGCTGGAATCATATAGAAAAACTATAGAATAGCTTGTAAGGACTTCAAATAGTTGTCCTCCATCTGGGCATTTTTGGCTTAAAATTCTAAAGAATTCTGCAAATTATTTTTATTTATTTATCGCTTGAACAATTTATATAAAATTGTTGTTTTTAGAGCTCAAAATTTTAGATAGATTCTATGTAAATTTATATGTTGGATAATTTGAGACTCATTCATCATCATTAACTTCATCCTAACTATTTTGATTTGGCAATATTGATTATTAATTTTCATTTCTCCTTGTTGAGTGATAGCTTATGTGTTAACCTATTTTTTGTAATTGTTTGATTAACTTTTATTCAAATAACCCCATGTTTGTCAATTTTTATTCTTTATTTTTTATAGCTATTTTATAAATTCATCAAAGTTTATTTGGTAAATTTTCATCTTCAAATGATGTCACTTCAACATTTTCTTTGAAATAAATGTTTTGTAATTTATTTTTCATCATTTTGCCCACATTCGTCTTAAAACCCCTTTTTGCCAGACACACAATGTATATATTAATTACTTCTTTTACATTTCAATATTTAGAATCATATAATATTATTTTAATTTCTTGATCTACTACAGTTCACTTTATTAGAGGTTTCCACTATTTGTCATCTTTATTAATTGTGACACTAAAATTGTATGGAATTGTTTACGAAGTGGAAGGCCATGTTAAAAATGATATTGGCTTGAAGCTAAAATGTCACAGATCAGATAGTTGGGGTAAGTGTCATGATCAGAAGTTCATAATTTTTTGTGCTGTAAAGGAGGCCAAACATCAATTCACTATCCCAAGAACTTCATGACGAAATGGAGCAGCTGTGTATATGAATAGAGCAATCATGCAGCTTGAAGGAGCATGAGGCTGCACGCAGACTTGCCAAAATAGTTTTGGGCTAAATAATTAAACATAATTGTTTATCTAATTAATCGTGGTCCATTAATACCTTTGAAGGAAGGCTCACGTAAAAAAGCCTAGAGTGACAAGAAAGTAAATCTATCTCATTTAAAAGTATTTAGGTGTTTTGCATATGTTCATGTCGATACATGGTTCAGGTATGCTTGACTAGAAATCTGTCAAGTGAATGTTCATTGGATATGGGTTACATAAGTTTGAGTAAAAGCTGTGAGATTATCATAATAAAAGATTCATCAGAAATATAAATGCCACTTTCAATGAAATGGAGTTGTACAAGAAAAAAAAATTAAAACTCAGGATTTTCTGTCAGTTACTTCTAAAAGTCTAAATATATTGAGATAGAAGACACTGATAACCAAGAGGAAGAAGAAAGAAGTGCTTAACCAGATTGAGCACAGGAAGTCTCTCGGTCACCTGCTACTGAAGTCAGAAATCCATCAGAGTGATACGATCAGTATACATGTATTCACTTTCATTACCCTATTTATTGCAAATTGATAGTGATGAAATAGAACATTTTGAGGGGGTCGCTCAAGTTGAAGATTCAAGGGAGTGTGAGCTTTCCATGGATGATAAAATAGAGTCTTGAGAGTCAAATCATACATGAAATTTAACGGTGTTACCCGATGGAAAGAGAGGATTACACAACAAGTGAGTCTACAAATTGAAAGATGAAGTATCTGGAAGTAGATGCTACAAGGTAAGACTTTTTGTGGAAGAGTTCTAGCAGAAAGAATGAGCGTACCACACCATTTTCTTTTGGGTGAAGATGACAACCGCGAGTTGTGTTTAGTCTAGTAGTATATGAAGATTTATATTTGAAGCAAATAGATGTAAAAATAGCTTTCTTACGTGGAGATCTGGAGGATAAATTATACATGGTGCAACCGCAGAGTTACGAGGTTTCAGGGAAAGAAAATTTGGTCTGCATTTGAAACAATAGCCTCTATGGCTTGAAACAGGCCCCGAGACAGTGGTGTGAAAGTTTTGACAGGTTTATGCCAAACAGAAGATACATGAAATGCCGACAAACCACTGTTGCTTCATCAAACACTTCGGTAATTGTTATATCTTACTCCTTTTATATGTGATGACATGTTGATTACAACGACTGATATAAAGAAAATCGAGTACTTAAAAGAGCAATTATCAAGTGAGTTTGAGATGAAAGATTTAGGTTCAAACAAAAAATATCATCAGAATGATAATCAACAGGGACAAGAGTGCAGATATACTGAAGTTGTCCTAGATAGAGTATGTTAAGAAGATTCTACATAGGTTTAACATGAGTGAGACAAAGCAGTTTGCACTTCCTTAGGTAGTCACTTCAAGCTATCTAAAGAATTATTGAATAAGTCTGAAGATGAGCAAATACAGATGGGGAGAACTTGGTATGCTTCAACAATTGGAAGTTTGATATATGCTATAATTTATATCAGACTAGATATTGCATATGCAATAGAAGTGGTGAGTAGGCACATAGGCAATTTTGACATGTATCATCAGGAGACAGTGAAGTGGATTCTCTGATATTTGAGGGGAAAAATTAATAGGGCACTTTGCTATGGAAGTGCAGAGATCAATCAACAGAGATTTGCATATTCAGAACTTATGGGAGATTTGGGTGGTAAGAGTACAAGAGAGTATATTTTTCACTTTGGGGTATACAACGGTGAGTTGGGTTTGTAGTTGCATTTTCAATAGGGCTATATGACAGAATTGGGTAAGAAGCATGAGATTGGAAATCTTCATAGTGACAATACGAATGTAATTCATCTTTTTAAGAACTCTGTTTTCACACCATAACAAAACACATTTAGTTGATGGGCCACTCTATAAGCTTTCTTCTAGAAGATTTGTAGTTCTTGTTGGAGAAAATACACAGTTCAGAATTCTACGGACGAAGATGGTGACTATCGAAAAACTAAAGCTTTGTTTGGCTTCAATTGGAGGCCATGAATGTAGAGACCGGGGGTGAGCCACACCACGATAAGTTACTATGAAAATGGTATAAATGTTGGCGCATATCTGCTGAACATATGTCAGGTGCAATCAATCTCCAATTTGTAGATTATTGGAGTTGTGGAGCATGTAAACCCACAAGTGCAAGCTGAGGTAGATTCCAATGATGGCGTAGTCAAGCTCAACTGTTGTAGCTGTGTTGGCTGGTGTGACTACGCTGCAACTAGGTATATCTGCATGTTAAACAATAGCCTCTATGGCTTGAAACGGGTCCTGAGACAGTGATATGAAAGATTTGATGGGCTTATGCCAAATAGTGGACACATCAAATGCCAACAGACCACTGCTGCTTCATCAAACGCTTCGGTAATTGTTATATCTTATTTCTTTTAAATGTGAATGACATGTTGATTGTAGCGTCAAGTATAGAGAAAATCGGGGACTTAAAAATGACAATTATCAAGTGGGTTCGAGCGAAAGATTTAGGTTCTACCAAAAAGATCCTCAAAATGAGAATCAACAGGGACTGGAGTGTAGATATACTGAAGTTATCCCAGATAGATTATGTTAAGAAGTTTCTACAGAGGTTCAACATGAGTGAGGTAAAGCAGTTTGCACTTCCTTGGGTATTCACTTCAAGACATCTAAAAAATGATCGTCTAATTCTGAAGCAGAGCAAACACAGAGGGGAAGAACTCCGTTTGCTTCAATAATTGGAAGTCCGATATATGCTATAATTTATATCAGGCCAGATTTCGCATATGTAATAGGAGTGGTCAGTAAGTACATGGGCAATTTAGACATGTATCCTCGGGAGGTAGTGCAGTGGATTCTCAGGTATCCTCGGGAGGTAGTACATTTGGTATGGAAGTGTAAAGATCAATCTACAGAGATTTGTGGATTTAGATCTTATGAGAGATTTGGGTGGTAGGAGTACAAGAGTGCATATCTTTCACTTTGGGAACAAAACAGTGAGTTGGGTTTTTAGAATGCAGAAGATTGTTGCACATTCAACCAACAGAGACAAAATACATTGTCATCAATGAGGCTAGCAAGGACATGATTTGTCTATAGAGCTATATGGTAGAATTGGGTAAAAAGCATGAGATTGGAAAGCTTTCTAGTGATAGTATGAGTGTAACTCATCTTGTTACGAACTCTGTTTTTCATACTAGGACAAAACACATTCAACTTGGGTAACACTTTAAGCTTTCTCCTAGAAGATTTGCAGTTATTGTTGGAGAAGATACACAGTTCAAAATTCTTTGGACGAAGATGGTGACTATCAAAAAACTGAAGCTATGCTTGACTTTAATTGAAGTCTATAATTGTAGAAACCCGGGGTTAGCCACACCACGGTATATTACTATGAAGATGGTATAAATGTTGGTGCATATCATGTGGACATGTGTCAGGTGCAATCAATCTCCAATTGGTAGATTATTGAAGTTGTGGAGCATGTGCACCCACAAGGGCAAGCGGAGCAAGATTCCAGTGATGGCGTAGCCAAACTTAACTAGTGTAGCTGTGTCGGGTGGTGTGACTAGACTGCAACTAAGCATATCTATTCCAATTGGACGCTCAACACATTTTTTATATCGAACGTGTGAAATAATTAGTCTCACAGTGAGACCGCACTGCCGAGACGATTTCTCTATTTCATTTCTTATTTTCGCGATTCGAGCACCGAAGGGGATTTGCTCATGCTGTGTATTCTTGATAGAGATTTCTTCGTGAAGGTGGATTGTCGGGAGAGCGGATTTTAGAGCTAGGTTTTTCTCTTGTGAGATTGAGAAGGAGGCTTAGAGCAAAGTTTTGCGAGTTCAATTGATTATAGAGAGAAGGCCTGAAGTAATATTTTTGCAAATTTCTGGCTCTTTAGTGTGAAAAATTCTGTTGATGTGGCTCAAATTTTTTTTCCGGAATTTTTCTGTAAATCCTTGATTTTCTTTTCTGAGATTGTTTTTCTTGTACTTCTGTTGGAATTTCTTGTTTCGGATTTCTTGAATTGATGTGATCCTATTTCGTATTTTGGTTTTGAATTCTAATTTATTAAAGCTTTAAGTATATATTTCCATCCCAACATAGATTTCTGTCTGTAATTAGAAAGAGGACTATGCTCGCCTAAACATCACAAAACATGACTCTTGCTTCATCTTTTTCAAAAAACGAGTTTTTCGTTTGCAGAAATCTCACACGAAAGAGAGAAAAAATGCTCAACCTTCTGTGCAAAAAAGAAAAAAAAATGAATGAATTATATTCCTACCTAATTTCTAATTCACGGTTAAACCCAATCTTCCCAGTCCATTTAGTTGATGAATTTTACCTCCATTTAACCACAGAAGAAGCGGTTTACTGGATGAATCAGTTGGTGACTCCACGAAATAGTAAAAAAGCGCCCTTCCATTCTCTGAATCCACAGTAATGTAACCTGCATACTGATTGAAATCAACACCTTCAGGTTGGCCTGGAAGCTTGGAGATTTTATCTCCTTCCATTGACCCATCCTGTGCGTTGAGATTGGCCCTTTTGGTGGACTTAGTGGTCTCAAATTCCGAGACTAAATCAGATTGTTGGGAAGAAAATGATGACCTCTTTGCTTCTATCAGCTTTCCTAGCGTCTCTTCTTGGCTAGCTTCGTGCAGGCGTGGTAATGAGAAGCAGGAACATAATAGAATTGGCAGCCAAAATAAGTTAGTCATCTTCATCGTCTTCGTTCTTATTGTTGAAGACGAGTTGTTATGGAAATCTGAAATACACTGGATTATATAGGGAAGGGATCGCTTGGAGTTTATTTGGTGGAATGGACCACAACTACTAAT
>JXCR01055570.1:100296-139135 GCA_002079205.1 Phalaenopsis hybrid cultivar | reverse complement strand
TTGTTGATTGCAGTCCAGGATTTCACACGCACAATACTTAGATCACCAAATTATTTATTAGAATATCTATCATTTATTAGTGATCCGGGTATAGATTTCAAACCTTAATTTTCTATCTTCTTGGACATAGCAATTACATGTGCAGTAAGATTAATAGCATTTGGTGATTAGACATTTGTCCTAATATCTTTTTAAGTTTTGTAGATTTTTTTTAGTTCTTTTCACTTTTTCTTTTAGTTCAGGAATGTAGGACACTAATTCCAAAGTTCATGTTCTACACAAACACAAGACTATCAAATAAATGACCCCAAATCTAACATAATACTAGCACACACAAATGTGCAAAAATAAGATAAACAAGAATCTATGTAAAATCACATAAGTAGGAAGCATAAAACACGATTCTTTTTGTATTTTCTAACACAAAAATAGCACTAAAATACAAAAAAATACAATATTAGCAATTTCCCAATATAAACCCTAACAGTTCAACACAAATCTTTGAAAAATTGAAAGTTCATCGTTCCCCTCCAACGACACAAAAAATTTGATATGACTCAAATGATATTAAGCGTCGACGATACACACAAATATATGTCATGACTAAGTAGTATAGGAAATTGAGTTTGTGCATCGATCCTACTAGGAACGAGTGAACTACTAAAGTCTAAAAAAGTCATAGTCTATTGATTTTGAGTCTAGCATGAAGGTTCAAAATTTGTTTATTATAAAATTTCTAATCCTATTTTTTGTTTGAATCAAAATCTATAACTTGTTTTGAGTTCAGAAAAGTGATAGAACACCTCTATTAAATTGGTTCTATGCAAACCAAATCTATTAAAGTGACTATAATAAAGTTAACAGTTAGAAACAACAATTTTTATTAGTCGCTCCCAGCAATCATAAAAAAAATTAAGGCTTCATAATACAATTAGTCCTCTAACCACACAAAAGCCCCAATATTTGCAAATTTTCCTACACGATTGCACCATCTTAAAAATAATATTCATATTCTCTTAGAGTAGTTTATGTTAATCTAAATTACTAGATCACAAGTCATTTTAACAACCTATGTGATGATATTAATAGTAAATTACATGAAGAAGGTTAAACTGTGAACTTAAAATACAAATTACACATAATCAAATGAGAAAATGATATTGATTTGCATAAAATCTAAATCAATGGAGAAATAAATTTAAGTTATACACATTATAGAAAATCACAACAAACATTTTATTATAAATTTAATATTGAATGATTTAGACTGATCTCGCCGATGTTCTTCACCGAGATTTCACTAAGTTATAAGAAAATTTCCAAGTTTCCATCAATTTTGAGTATAGACAATTACAAGCACGCATTTGGTCTCTTTCAGGAGAACTCTCACGTACACTCACACTCTTATAAGATCTCTCTGGTGAAGCATGTTGAATGCCATGAGTCTTATCCTTAAACTCTTATCTTCGATCTTTTTACCATCCTTTAGAACATTAGATGATGATCGGATCTCCCCAAATGTTTTAGCCAATGTATATTTATCATTCTTTTCTAGAAATAGCATAATTTGAGACTTCGAATCGTGATTTAAAATATAGTTTTTTTTTAATAGATCATCAAAATATAATTTCTTTAAATACAAATTCATATGAAAATTTTTTTACAAAAAATAAAAAATACTGTGCTATTTTATTCATAATAAAAAAAAATTCTCACATTTATAATCATAATTATAAAGAAGGAAAGGTTTATTTATTTTATTTTATTTTATTGGGAGAATTTTAATCTAATTTTATAATACTATGAAGTTTTTTTTATTACTCATCGATAGGGTGTCAGTTTGGGTCAACAAGTTGTGTTTAGGTCTGACTCGAAAATGAGCCAACCCGAATAGTATGGTCAGCTGGAGCCCGAACTTAAATTGAGCTGGCCAGTTGACCCGACCCGAACTTTCATCCTTATTCGAGTTTTGTTTAGGTTTTCGGGTTCAACTTGAACCCGACCCTAACAATAAACTGTTCGAATTCTTTGATCCGAGCCGAACTCGAAAAATATTCGGGTCACCTAGCTAGCCAATCAATTTTTTAGCCACACTCGGACCAATAGGTCAAGCCAAAGCATGCCATAGTTCTACGCAACGATCATGCAGTTAGCATGACGTGTTACGAAGACGTCACCTCAAATTCCTCAGCAGCCACGCAAAGTGCAAGTCCTGTCAAACTATTATGGCTATTATGGTAATTTATGAAAGTCTTAAGCACTCAAATTATACTAAAATTAAGATTATTAAAAAAAACAATCGACTATAAATGATAAAATAAATAATTTAAATATACGGCTTATTTAACTAATAAGGGCGAGTAAATCCGTTCATATAATTAAAATTATTTTTTCAAGATAATAAGAATTTTGAAAATAGCATAAATATTAAGATGCAAATAAAAATTAAGATGCAGCTATCATAAATATTAATGATTGTCTCTATTACACCATTCACCTTAATAAAAGAAATCATATAAATTAGGAAATGGTCGGAATTTACTGCCAATAATAATTTTTATATTACAAATATTAATTTTTATTAATTTCAATTGATACCATCAGATTCATATAATTTAAATTTACTATAATAATTTTAAAAGTATATATTATGAAAATTTATATAGGGCATATGCTTCGAGACTACATTTGCTTTATAGCTTGATCTCTACGATTTTTATGTTATTTATTTATTTATTTATTATTATTTTTATTATTTTATTTGAAGAAGAAGAGATTAATGTTTGTGCATTTGCACTTAATCACAACCAATTAAAGGAAGTTTTGGGCTTTAGTTAAGGAGAAGGATTGAACGAGAATATCTCATATTAGAGAATGAAAAAAGAAAAGTAATAGTAACAACCTCATCATTTACACGTTCAAGCATCATTTTTGAANTTACTTATGGCAACAACTTTACTCAGTTGTTAGTTTCCCACTTGTATCAATAAGTTCCAAAATTTTCTCTTAATCAAATTGGGTATTTTAGATAAATACCAAAGGATATATAGGGTTGGGATTGTAGAATTTTCTAACATGATTATTCTAATTTCCTAGGATATTTTGTTTTAAGAAGATTTTTCCAACCAAGAGTGTAGGTATATTAAGAAAGGTTGTTGGGTGTTNGTGGTGATAGAGTAATAAATTTGCGTCTCAAAGTAGTACGAGATTCAGCATGAACCTGGATAAAAAAAAAAAGTGGTAGGAGACCTTACAATATCTTATGTGAAAAATTCTAAAAAAGGAAAAAAAATCAGGGGGTTTGGCTGAATCTAAGTAATTCACTTAGAAATTGTAAGCATATAGACCCACTCACCTTTTGAATTAGAGAAGATGACTTACAATGTTGATATACAAAGGTAATCCAACAATAAAATTCATAATGGATCGTGAAGACCATAGATGATTGCTATGGGGGCAGTAGTTTGTCGTGAATGTTGTTGAGAGTAGTTGAAGCACAACCTTGTCACAGAGATTGTAATTGAAAGCTATGGTAATAGTTGATCATGTATGTCGTAGATGATAGCTTTATGATTGTTGATTGGTCACAACAACTGAGTCCAGAGTTCGAAGCTGCATGAGCTCTGATCTACGAAAATCTCAGTTTGTCACATATGTTGTAGTGGGGAGCTGCAAAAATGTATGTAGCCGCAGAGGTCAAAGTTGGTAGCTTCATGAGCTATCAGTCATATTGATCATAGTTGGTGACATAGGTTACAGTGTTGAGGTGTGGTAACATTTGTAGGCCACATAGACTTGTGTTGGGAGTTGCCTGAGCTGTAGTTAGGAGTTGTGATATGGTGAGAAGAATTTCTTTGCTGTTATGCCATGAATATGAAATTGGTTGGCCTTAAAAATAATTTGACAGTTGTTATTTTTTTCAAGTTCATTTATAGATAAAAGATTATGAGAAACATTAGGATCCAAAAAGATAGGAAAAAGTTTGAGCTTACTATACAACGTAGGAAGAATATTGTTACCAACATGTGTTATTATAGTATGTTGACCATTTCCTACAGTCATTTGATTCGAACCTTTGTAAATAGTTGGTTGTAGAAAATTGACAATATGAGGTGTGAGATGAGCTATGGTTCGGTATCTTGAACTCATTCTTGTGGTTGGCTATTGAGGTAAGTGGTAAGCGCAATAACTAGAGGTCTTGAAGTGGCTTTATTTTGAATATTTGTTCAATGCCAACAGTGAGTATCCATATGTCCCTTTTGTTGCAAATTTGACAAATCACTTGAGGTTTGATTTTTGACATGTTATTATTGGACTGATATTTGTTTTTTGGAAATGCCTTGGTAAAGTTTCTTTGATTTTGTTGCCCCTTTAGTTTAATAAATCAGTAAGATTTGTCACTGGGTTGCCTTTGTTAATTTATTGGGAATTTTGCATTCTTGACTGTGTAATAATGATTAGAAATCATCTGAGTTGATCGGGTTCAGGTTGGTTCTAATGTCAGTCTTGAATCCCTGATAGTTTGGTGGCACTTTATTCAAGGTATAATGATTGATAACTTTGTTATCAATCTTTGAACTTGCGGTTGCAATGTTGTCCACCCAAAACTTGATTATTGAACATATTGGGCCATTGTATTTGCTCTCATAGTAATTTTATGTGGTTCATTCTTGAGTTGAATGAATCTTGATCAATTTGTGGATTGAAATCTCTTTTCTATCTTGAAGTGCAAAGATAAAATCTAAAATTCCTTGAAAGAGAAGAACTGCTTTTATAAACAACCTCCGGATATACCCAGCTTGATTCATTGACAACTCTACTTTTTGTTATAATCATTACGTTTCATTCACCTTCAAAAATAAAGACACCATGAATATGTGGTTTTGTAAAATAAAATATTATGTTTCCATATCTTAGAATAAAAAAAAAACTTGTTAGAGAATCAATAAAGAGATGAAATCAAATCTCTACGATCAAATAATTGTTGGAGCATGACTCCATAAAATTTCAAAATTATTGCATTACTTATAAGATTTATATAACAAAATTGTCCAAAAAAAAAATATAGAATAATAGAGGCCAAGAATATAATTTATAATGATCAACCAAAGAGCAAGAGTACTTTCTAAGAGCTTTTGGGTATACACATTAAACGTTAACATATCTAATCAATCGAGGATTATTTGTTCCATTAAAAAGAAAAAAAAAATAAAAAGAAAGAAACCTCTTTAAGCTTCTCAAAGAAGTATGGAGAATAGATCAAACAGTCATAGTTATGTTAGCCCCAAAATCCAAACAATGCTNATCATTACGTTTCATTCACCTTCAAAAATAAAGACACCATGAATATGTGGTTTTGTAAAATAAAATATTATGTTTCCATATCTTAGAATAAAAAAAAAACTTGTTAGAGAATCAATAAAGAGATGAAATCAAATCTCTACGATCAAATAATTGTTGGAGCATGACTCCATAAAATTTCAAAATTATTGCATTACTTATAAGATTTATATAACAAAATCGTCCAAAAAAATATATAGAATAATAGAGGCCAAGAATATAATTTATAGTGATCAACCAAAGAACAAGAGTACTTTCTAAGAGCTTTTGGGTATACACATTAAACGTTAACATATCTAATCAATTGAGGATTATTTGTTCCATTAAAAAGAAAAAAGAAAAAAAAAAAAGAAAGAAACCTCTTTAAGCTTCTCAAAGCTGTATGGAGAATAGATCAAACAGTCATAGTTATGTTAGCCCCAAAATCCAAACAATACTACTTCACTGAATATAACAAAAATATGTTCGGCAACACTAAAATATCACGAGGAAAAGGCCAGCCGACGACCTCTCTGAATTTTCATTGATATCATCCCACAAAATACACTAAATAATCATAAAAAAATAACAAAATTGATTAATTTGCACCCATTGGACCGCACATAAACCTTAGTCACGCACGTGGTTGACATAACCATTTTTCAATTAAAGAATCTTCTCCACATCAAATCAAAGTGAGAACAAGGTAGGAAGTGACATAAAACAGTCCTTGATCTTGACTTCACATGTTCCAGTCTCTACATACAATTTTTTATAAATCTCCATAGCATTTCCCTTATCAGTAGCAAAGCAAAAGAAGAAGTTTCCCGACTAATGGAAGAGGGAGACAATAGAAAAACTGCTCCGGCGGCCATGGAGGCCGATGAGGAGGAGAAGATGGAGAAGTTCTACGCGCTGGTTAGTAATCTAAAAGCACTGAGAGGTGGTGTATGTAAGAGTGAATTAGCTCCAAGGAAGAGGATGAGAAGTGAGAGCTTGCTCTGGAAGCCAACTTTCCGATGGGAGGACTTCGCCGGAGGGAGCGATGGTTTGTGCTCCACGGCGAGATATGAAGAATGTGGCCGGAAGAAGAGGAGGAAGGAAGTGGAGGGAGGAGGAGAGGTGGAAAGCGTTTTTGATCTTAAGCTTGGTTTGTGATTTTAGTGTGTTTATAAATGATGAATGAGTGATGCTTCGTTGGTAAATTAGTATCCAATTTTGCAATTTGCAGGAAAATGGATTTGTTATCATAATTATTTGTGGTTTGCGGGTGAAAGATGTCTTAAAAAACTAATTTTTTTTAGGAAACTTTACATATAAACCTTTCAATTCCTATTTGTTTACATACATAACACCTAAGCTTCAATTTTTTCAATCATAAGAGCTTATCTATGAAAATGTGTATTTTAGTTTTTTTTTAATGAAAATTATGATATTTTTAATATTATATGAAAGATTTAGGTGGTTGAATGTAAAAAATAAATTTTAAGTGATATGTGAATGCATAGGAATTCGTTGGTATGTATATAAATGCCTCTTTTTTGTTTCTACTTTTTATTTTTCAATTAATTCCTATGCATTTACATATCTAACACCTCAACATCAATTTTTACATGCATGACACGTTACCTATGCATGAAAAAATGTAGATCTCCTTTAAAAAGTTAAATTGATGACATTTTTTATGTGACAATTAAATCTTGTACTTATGTAATTTCCTCTTTTTTAATTCAGAAAATGAGTAAACATATGTACTCATCAATTCAAAGTGGATTACTTTGATTGGGCTAAGCCCCTTGTTTTTTTTTCCTTCTTAAGATTTTCCACATAAAAATTGTAATATATGCTCCTATTACTTCTTTATTATCTGTATGTGTGTTGGATCTTTGTGAAATTCTAAGACGTTAATTTATTTCTCTACCCCTGTGAATCGTCCTTTATTGAACAAATCTTAAAGGCTTAGATCAGGAAGATAAGAAGAATTTAAGAGCCATTATGGATTCAAGGAAAACACTTCCTGCCTTCATAGTTGCAAAGCACTATTAACCACCACCCGTCGATCATTCTCAACCATCTTCAACCGCCCCCTACTCATCGCTAGTGAAACACTTCGCGAAGTAGCAACATACGTGAAGGAGTAACAAAGTAGTTTACGGAGCAACATTGTGCCCCGAATATGACATAACGACACATCCTGAAGATGGTGCAATGAAACACCAAGAATACGATGTAATGACACATGCGGAATCAAATGTACAAAAATGTTGTCATTGTAACCTTCTACTATGGCCTTCATAGCCAACTGACTCTCACTCTTCATTACCACCTTTGAGGCCAACGAATCATATTACAACTCTCAAATACGACCTATATGATCAAATATGACTAACGTGGCTCACAACTCATGCAACTCTTGCCTCAGACCTCTATGACATATGTACATTATTGCAGCTCCTAACTCTAGCCTTTGCGTCCTATATATGGACATTATCGTAGATCCAAAATTTGACATATATGGCCAACGAAAGTTGATTGAACTCCCTACTATGACCTTCATGGGGTGTTGCTATCATTTCATCCTTCCACTAAAACCTTTGTGGTCAACCTACACTATCACAGTTCACCGCTACGATCAGTGTGACCAATTAGGATTGCTACAAACTAAATGTTATGAAGCATTGCCGACAAAGTAGTATAAAAAATTGAGTCCGTGTATTGATCCTAAGAAGAATAAGTGGAACCTGAAGTTTGAAAAGTTTTAGTTTACTAGCTTTGAGTCTATCCTGAAGTTTAAATTTTTGGCGATATTAAAGTTCTGATCCAAATTTTTTAAAAAAAATATTGAGTTTGAAAAAAATGATCAAAAACATTTTTTGAATTGTTTCTATGCAAACTAAATCTATTATGGTGACTTTAATGAAGTTGAAAATTAAGAACATCGATTTTTCTAGGCCCTTCGGGGGTCAAAAGAAAATTGGGATTTCATTTTACAGTCAATCCCCTAATAATATAAAATTACAATTTTGTAAACTTTCTTACGTGATTGTACCAACCTAATAACAATATTTCTATTCTCTTAGGGCAGTGTAGATTAACATAATTGTTCCACTAGCCTAATCTAGAAATACTAAATCACAACCCAATTTAACAACCTAAATGATCCATTTAGGAGTAAATCACATGAATGTTAAATTATCAATTTAAAATCCAAATTAAAGACAATCACATAATAAAAATGATAGTAATTTGCACAAAATTTAATTCATGGGATAAAGAAATTTAAGTCATAGTCATCAAAGGTGAAAACAATTAACATTCCATTACAAACTCAATATTAAAAGAGTTAGAACAATCTCACTAATGACGTTCTTTATTGAAATTATAGGACATTACAAGAAAATATCTGAGTTTCCACCTACTTTGAGAATAAAAAATTATAAGCACTCACTTGTTCTCCCTTAAAAAAACTCTCTGCCACACTCATTCTTTTAGGATCCCTCCAGAGAAGCATGTTGAATCAGGCGACTGTTCTCCTCAAATTATTATCTCCAATCTCTTTCTATCTAGCTTTAGAACACTCAACAATGGTAAGATCTCCCCAAATGGTTCATTTGATGCATATTTATCATTACCTTTATGATATAATTAAGAAATTAAACTGTAATCTCACATCTTCAGACATGATGACACCCCGAACTAGCACTTAGGTGCATGTTTTTTTCGTTTCCAAGAGCCCAAAAATGGTACCTAGGCGCATGTGGCTCTGATTCCAGGTTCTTGGGTGTCAGTTCATCCCAGCTTAGCCCAATTTGAGACTGTTTCACCTTCTTTGCTCGTCAAGTTGTCTAATCACAAAAAAATCGCATATACAAACACAAATATCATGAAAATCATAAAATACATAAATAATGATAAATAATGATAAGTATGCTCCAATCACCAATTCTGAGCTCGAAATTCAATGAGTATAAATTTGATCAAAACACCAATGGTTTGATCAAGCAATGGTTTAAAGAGGTCATTATTTGGTGAAAATGATTGAGGGAGTGATTCTTCGCTCAAGAAAGATAATAGAGGTGTTAGATGGTGAGATCAAGCTAAGCGCAATGAAAATATGGATTTGAGGTGATGAAATTGTGGAGAAGTAATCCTAAGGCTCTAAGGAAGAAGATAAGAGTGAAATTGGCAAGGCTTCACCAAGGAATGAGGTAATGCCTTAAACCTGAGAAATTGAGCCTATTTATAGGATCAGGTAAGAGGTGTGGTTCACAAGCTAATTGGCTCAATCCATTAGCCATGGATTAGTGAGGTGGTGCTTAGCCACCTTCAAGCAACGAATGAGGGTATGCCAAGTTGATAGAGCTTCCAAAGAGAGGGTGTCACGGCGGACTAAAAGAGAGGCAAGGTCATGGAGCAAGGCTAGCCTATGTGCCAATTCTCCCTTGTTGTTGTGATGGTTATTGGAATCATTTGAGGTGGTTTCAGGAAGAGCCAATGAGAAGGTGCCATATAGGGAGGTGATTAAAGGCAATTATTGGTCACTTTAACAGAGGCTTCAAAGGAAGAATCACCACCAGACCAAAACTTCTAAACTCAGGAAGTTTTCTTAAGGCTTTCCACTTGAGTTTGGATATGTTGGTCTAAACCTAGCATATGAGACTAAAAAGAGTCAAGAAATGGTTCAATTTCTAATTGAGGTGGGTCCCAACACTAGTTCTCTAGGAGAGTCACTAGGAAAATCCTAGATCCTGAGTTCTAGAGAGGGAAAAAGAGAGACCTTAAAAAATGAGGTCAACAACATGTTTTTGTGCTTTTAGGAGGAAATTTTTTGAGTTGTTGTAGCGCTTTCCAGAAGACATTTTCAGTTTTGTCACATTTTCTAGAGAAAATTTCTCATGCTATTGTTCTGCTTTAAGGTTGAGATTTTTCATGCTTCTAGATGTCCATGTCTAGGGAATTTAGTCCACATGAAAATCAATGAAACTATCATAATTATGAAGATGTGATGCTGATACTCTTTTAAAGATGAGTTGACTCTTTCTTCGAGAGCATGAAAGATCAAGCTTATAAAAATTGACCACCTCCTTCACAAGGACAAGAAGGTGAACAAATTTTGAGTAGCACACATATTGTTATTGTTAAATAAGTTAACGAAGCGTAGAGATGAAAATCCCTCAATTAAAGTTTTTCTTTCTCGGCAACACCAAACACTGACGGATACTCAAGAAGAACTGAGATACATTGGCCCACTTTCCTCTTGTATTAAAGAAGATGAAATTACAATGTTGATGTACAGCTATAGTTTGATAACAATAGCTGTAACGGGCCACAAAGACTGTAGTATATTCTAATAAAGGTAGTAGCCCACTATGAATATTGTAGATGGTGACTATAGTGTCAGCTGGTCGTAAAGGTCGTAGTTCAAATCTGTGATAGTAGTTGGTCATATACGCCATAGATGGTTTCTTTAAAATTGTCAATTGACCATAGAGATTTTAGCAGAGAGTTGGAAGAACTGTTAGCCACATAGGTCGTAATTGGTCAAATAGGTCATAGTGGTGAGCTATGATGATGTTTGTAGACTATATAGATTGGAGTTGGGAGCTGCAATAATATTTGCAGATGAAAGAGGCCAGATTTTGGAGTTGCGAGCCACATATGATGTAGTGTAAAGTTGCAAAAATGTTTATAAGCCATAGATGATTGAGTTAGGACTTGCATGAGTTGAGAGCCCTGTAGGTCGCAATTGGTCACATAGGTCATAGTAATGAGTTGCAATAACCTCTGTAGGTCTTATGAGATAGAGGTTGGATTTGCCTGAGTTGTGAACCACAAAGGCCAAAGTTGGTAATGTTGGTCGTAGTGGTGAGTTGCAATAATGTGCATAGACCATAGGGTATAGAGTTAGGAGTTGGGTGAGTTGTGAGCTATGCAGGTTGTAGTTGGTCACATATGTTGTAGTGGTAAGCTACGATAATCTTCATAAGCCATAGAGATTAGAGTTAGGAGGTGTAATAATATTTGTAGGTCATAGAGACCAAAGTTTGGAGTTGTGTGAGTTGTGAGTCAAATAGATTGTAATTAGTCACATAGGTCATGGTAATGAGCTACAATAACATCCATAAGCCATATAGGTTGGAATTGGGAGTTGTATGAGTTATGAGTTGATCTCGTTATTTTTTATATGTAAGAATTTATGAAGTTGACACCACTACTTGAAAATTTTAATCCCCAATAATGGCACAAAAAACTTGATCCCAAACAAAGTAAGATTTCAATTATATTTTTAGGGATTCTATGCAAGCATATGTATCGTTATCAAGTAATATAGGGCTTTCTAATTAAGTCCCTAATATCGATCCCACGGAGATCGGGGTTAATCACGGTGGCTTTCAAGATAATTTCTAGTTTAGAATAACACACCTTAGCTTGGAAGGTCGATAAAGATTTGATTTTGATTATATCCTACAATTATCACTATAATACTACTTCTGCTTCTAAACTAAAATACTTAGTGAAAACCAGAAAGTGTGGTTTAATATATTAAAAGTACAATTCCTTATGTAATAAAATTAGTGACATGTGTAAAAGTAAAATAAGTAGAAAGCGAGATTGTGACAAATAGAAGCAATTATATTCTTTTTCTTACTAGAGATGTTATAAAGAACTTTGGTTAATATAAGTTCTAAAGACCGCTATGCAGGGAAGATACTAGATCTCACTCTAGAGTTCTCTCTTATCTCTCCACCATGAGGCTAATATCTTGCATCAAAACCTAAAATAATAGACGAAATTTGGGGGCTTTAGCCTGTCACTCTAAAGTTCTTAAATTCTACACCCATTAAAGATTATTTTCCTATTTATTTGCACTCAATCATATGGACTACATTCTCATCTATACAATCTCATGTGATTGTACTATTGTTGATTGAGACAACACCATCACAGATCTTACATGTTCTCACAACAGATTTTAACTTGCAAGTTGAGATGAAGTTTATATGTGAATGAAGAAAAAAGTAAAAGTTATCCAATATATTCTCACTCTACTCAATTCTATATCCTACACATGCATATTAATTCATTACAAGAGAGAAGAGTAAAAAAACTATTCACTACGTATGGAGAAACAACAAGAACTTTTCATTGTACAGGACTTTGAAACCATACAAACAAAGTACTAGAATCAAATTAAAATACAATGAAAATATTTATCTTTTTATGGAAATCAAACTCTCATTGTATAGCAAAAACAATCTCCTTACAATCCTCTCCAAGAATAAAGTGAAAAGAAAAGAAGAAATCTCTCTCACTCTCTCTTTCTCTCTCACCTTGTCGCCCTACTTGGGGCTCACGCCCAAGCCTTCTTCTTCTTCTTGTCCAAGTTTTCTTCTCCTCTTCTAATTGATTCAAGAGTCCACAAGTTATTTTAAAAGCATTTACAAGCCTTTTTTATAATTTCCTAAGAGATTCTTAAGTGTCTCTTCAAAATTGTTCATATTCATTGAATCTTCCAAATTGTGCCTAAAGTGCCTCTTCAAAACTACATATAACCACCCAAAATTCTTTTAAAAAAAATCTATTTTCTCATTTCCAATGAATTTCTCAAGCGATGCACGAAGCATCGCTTCAAAAATCGTTCAAATCCGACGTATATTCTAGAAGATATGTTGAAAACCGTCATCGACGCCTAAGCGTTGTTTTTGGGTGCTTAAGCGCCCCCCTCTCTGTCTGGTGGTGCCTAAGCGCCATATTTGGGCACTTAAGTGTTGGACACATGCACTTAAGTGCCTGATTTCGGCCCCCATGGCTCTGGCGTGCCCCAATTCGACCTAATTTGCTTCGTTTTGCTCCGTTTTGGTCCATTTTTTGTTTATTTTGTTCCAATCACTCCAAATTCTTCAATTTGATGTACCTACAACCAAAGCACAAGAAAACATATCATTAAAGTGGAATATAGCATGAAAAATAGTACATTTTTAGGCGTATCATGAGTCATGTAGACTACAGTTGGTCACGTATGTCATTTGGTGAGCCACAATAATAGTTATAAGCTATAGTGGTTGGAGTTGAGAGTTACATGAGCTAAGAACCACATTGGACCTAGTTGGTCAAATAGGTCATGTTGTCTGCAATAATATTTATAGATCACTAGAGTTGAAGTTGAGAGTTGCGTGAGTTGTGATTCATGTAGGTTGTAGTTCGGGACATAGGTCGTGATGTTAAGCTGCAATAATGTCTGTAAGCCACAAGGGCTGGAGTTTGGAGTTGCGGAATTTATGAATCAAGTAGGCCATAATTGGTTACAGAGGTCATGGTAGTGAATTGCGGTAGCTTCAATTGGTTGCAGAGGTCGTAGTAAAGTGCTATGAGGAGATAACTTCATATAGTTACTGTCAAATCTTCAATACAATATTATTTGCTAACTCGTGTTTGGGGTATGTTGCTACATTGGATTTATGGCATGTCGTTACATCATGTTTGGGTTGTGTCGTTACACCGCAACATACGTCATGACTCAACATGGTGCTCTTGCGTCGTTGCTCCATAAGGTCCATTGATGATGACAGACATAGGGGGGCGACGATAGACGCTGAGTGGTGATCAATGGTGGTCGGCAATCGTGGGAGTAGGAAGTGCTCATCCGGTCATCAATCCATAACATCTCTAAAACTTGGCTCATTCTCTTCTTCTTTATGTCCAGTTTTTGGTTCAGGTATCTCCTTTTATGAATTGAGTAAGACTCTATTTATATAGTTTAGGAGTGACCTCCCTTCAAATAAGAAAATAATTCATGCCACTCCATTGGACGATCCAAAGAGATTTGCTTGATTGGATGTCATTTTGTTGATGTTAAGTGTCTTAACGATATCGTAATTGAATGAGCTAGGGCTTATTGGATTTATCTTATCAATTCACTCAATTTGAATATAAGATTGTCAGAGTTGAAATCTATTTGACCTTTCAATAAATAATTAATTGCCTAAAGCTTTCAAAAGTTGTTTAACAAATTTTTGTGTCATTGTATTCGTCTAGTTTAACCGGTCATTTTTTATAAGTGTTTTGAAATCAGAATTTGAAGATTTCTTCTTCAAAAAAATATCTCAAATGTGTCATATTTCTGGTCAAGAGATGAAATTTATTGTCGATTTATCAACCAGAAAATTTATCATAAATAACGTCACTCTAAACAATATAACAGTCATGAATTTTCATACCTCCCCCACATATTTGTAGCAATATTATATTGTTTCAGCAGGCCCACACCACCGAGGACCGCAAAGGAATGTTGATGAACTTGATCTTCTCCTACTTTTTTCATTATTTTAAACTTTCGTCAACATCTGGCTTTGATTTATTCGCCCAATTTCAGACTTAGCAACGATGGACTTGTCAAATTTATTTAAAACGGCAAAAAAATTCTCTTATTGCATCAGCGGCGCACATTTTCTGGCCGGCGACAGGTCTTGAAATTATCGAAGTAACTTATTATTTAAAAATCATTAATAACATCTTGAACTCATTACTTTTTTAGATTTAGCATCCTTAGAAATACAGACTGTTTTCGTGAACCCATGATTTAGAGATTCAGGAATAAATAAGCTATGGCTTGTATGTAATGTTGAATACGCTGCCCTGCATATAATTTTTATGTATTGTTGGGTTCTAATTTATTCTCTATAAATCATGCTTCGAGAGTTAGAGTCAGTGAAGGAGAGAAAGAAGTGAGAGTAGAATAAGACTGAAATTTTTGTAGGGAGAATTGAAGTAGATGTCCATTTTATTCGTCGTTTTGCCACGTAGTTATAGAAAAATGTTTTGTACAATTACAAAAAAAAAGAAGAAAATATGTCATATTTATATTACAATTTGAGTTTCAACATTAGTGGTAATTGCCTAGTCGGCTAGCTTGAAATCAGTCGATTGAGACAATCAACGGGGTGACATATGTGCCCTCTTGAGTATGTGTCGGTCGGTTGAGATGTTCGACAACATGGCGATCTTGCTCATGTCTTTTGACACAGTCGACCATAGAAGCCGGTTGTGAGGTCCATACGTGGGATTGGCTAGTCGAACGTGATCAATCAGTTTTTTGCGCTGAGTAAGCTATGACTCATTCTCTTTTTGTCTGCAGTCTTACAAGGCTAGTGTCTATCCTGTTTGGTTAGTTCGTCGTCTCGGTCAAATCTCCCAATCTTACAAGGTCTTAGGCAAATTTTGTCACAGTCTATGCGAGGTATCCGACATGACTCGCTGTCGAGATGATTTACACCTCACTTTCAGTTGCTTTTGCCGCTATTGAGGGGGAACCATCTCCAGAGTTTGGACCTATCCTGGGTTTGGAGACGCGGTCTCATGCACTGCTTTGAATTGTCGATTGATTGCTTATCTCGAGAAAAGGTTATTTCAACTTGGTCTTTCATTCTCTTCAGATTTTTTTATATATTGAAAAAAGTGAATATTGCCTAATACGGTGCTTAGGTATATGTAGCCAGACGATGGAATCTTCAGTAATTGTGGGTGAATGACTGTTGATTGGTGGCGCGAGGAGGTTGAGTATTATGGGAAGTGATGATGCTAGTTTTATGTTGCTTTTACCGCCCCGTAAGAGGCCAATCCTGCTTAGATTGTCAAGTGGATTTGATCAATTACAATGTAGCCAATGATTGTAATTTTGTGAAGAGTTCAATCAGTTGATCCTGAGAGTTAATATGATGAATCAGTGTTTTGGCCTTATGCAGTCACAAATGAAGTGGTGATCGACTTGGATATGCTTGGCGTAGGCACGAAACATACGATTTTTTTTTAGGGCAATGGTTAAGATGTCATTGCAGAGATTAGTTGAATAGTTGATGGGAATGCCAAAATCATCACGTAAACGATGCAGCTAGATAACCTCAATAGCAACTGCAGTGATTGTCATGTCTTACGTTTCAATGGATAAATAAGCAACATAATTTTATTTCTTTGCACTCTATAAAATGTGATTGTTGTCGAGAATATTGCAGCTCATTATAGTAGACGTATAAGTTAATGCTTAAATAGTGAATGCAAATTGCTTCGAAGACCAAGAAATAGGATTATTTAAGGTCTTGTAATGTGCATTTTAGTAGTTGATAGGGATGATTGGATGGATTTTGCATGAATTGCTAGAGATAATTTGTGGCAAAGAGAAGATCTGCTCGGATAATAGTAGATATTGCAGAAATCTTGTGAGTTGTTTATAGAGTTGAGGTTGGGGGAATGTTACATTGCAATGAGATGTTGTCTTCCATAGAGGGAAGGGAGTGGGGATGGTTTCCAGTCATGCATTCCAAGTTTGATAAGAATTTGTGAGTATATTTCATTTGATGAAGATGTTGACCAATTGGAGTGGTGGTAACTTGGCGACCAAGGAATTGAGAGATTTATTAGAAGTTGTGAGATGGAATGATTGTTGTAGGTGTGGAAGTATCTTTACAAGTGTTGGTGAATCATTCCCTATGAAGACAATGTCGTCAACATAGAAGAGAAGGTATACCAATACTTAATTTTACTTGTAGATTACTGAGCATAAACTAAACCAAAGATGAACTCATAGTATTGTAGATAACTGGTAAATATTGGGAACCATTGGAGGGGTGCTCATCGTAGGCTATAAAGTGCCTTTTTGAGAAGGTAAACATAATTAAGAAATTGCCAATCAACAAATCCATGGGGTTGTTTCATGTGAAAGGTCTCAATCATAGTGGCATGTAAGAATCTATTAGACATCAAATTGGTGACTTGGTCATTGACACGTGACAACAACAATGTGAAGTATGTGAATCATAAAGAATTGTTTTTTCAAATCACACATGTTTAAATTCTTGAACCACGAGTCTCGCTTTGTATCTTACGATAGTTTTATTGTTGTGATGTTTAGTTTTGAGGTGCATTTGCGATGAATAAGGTTTTGATTGGAGGTTTTATATAACCTAAATCATATTTATGCCAACACTTGCTTGTGTATGACCTTTTTTTTATAATAAATTTGACACATGAGAAAAGTTATTGATGTGAATTTTCTTTTGTCAATGAATTATTGTGTGTGTGTGTATGCATATAGATGTATATCGACGGTCTTTGTAACCCGCGATCCTAGCACTGCCTGAGCAGCTAGCTCTATTGGCGACTGTATCTCAAAGAGAGGAGGGGAGGGTTGCTGAACCGAGAGGAGGCGGTTAGGGTGAAGTCGGTGAGAGAGGTGGGAAACCGGAGAGAAGGCTCGTCGGCGGGCAATGCTGACCCGAGACCTTAGAGGAAGGTGCGGCGCTAGGGCATCATCCACGGAGAGATGAAGTAGGAGATAGGCGACGTTTCGGGCGAGATGCGGAAGGTCAGGCGAGATGCGGGACTCATGTTATGAATGTTCAGAAAGAACTGAAAAACATTATAAAAATATGCATCCATAATAGGCTTTTTGGATCATTGTGAACAATAAGAACTTCGGATGACATTCTCTGTGGGCCTATTTGCGTGGTGCNGATCCAAGAATGGATGATCCCGAGTTTCAAATTGAGAGGAAGTCAGACATTGTGAATGTAGGAAGAATGTAGCTGAAGCATAGGGTTACATATTGATGTTCAATTGAGCTGGGTAAAGAAATGAAGTATAAGGTTTTAGATAGGGAGAATGTAGGAAGAAGGATTCATCTAAATGCGAAAATCAATGACTCCTCCAAAGAAATTGAAGAAGACTAAGAGAAATTTGAAGATTCCTCTAAATGCGGAAATCCTTCAACTGTGCCCAAGCCGCAGGGCAATCGGACAACGACTGGTGGAATAGACGAATCCAACAGTTAGGAAGAAGCTCTTACTTGTAAGATAGGTACATTTCTCACCAGTCGCCGATCGTCTATGTGCCTTCAGTCGGAATTGTCACTGGTCGCCGATCAAGTAGAAGTAGATGCAAATGGCCTTGGGCAAGTGCTCAGATACCATAAAAAAAGAATTGATATCGAACCAAGGGATTTACTCCCCACTACTCATTACCTAAAGCTAGACTAAAGCTTTATTACATAACTACCCTTAGTTAGTGAATGAAGGTTTAAAGTAAAGCTAATACAATAAGGCAAATGTATCCATTACCTCAAAGGTAGAAGGCAAACTAAGAAGTGGTGGCGGCTGGATCTAGAGTTAGGGAAGGAAAAAATAAAGATTTCAGAAGAAGAAAAATAACCCTGACAATGCATTTCATATGAGATTGCTTGCTTAATCCCGCTTTGATCCCCTATACATGTTTCTATTGTAGTTCTTGTATCTTATTATTTACCTTTTCATTCTTAACTACTTGACACTGCATAGAAACTAGACTTTTCATCTTCGCACCAATCTCCCTTAAGGGATGTTTGGCTACATCTTAGATTTAAGTTAAGTGGGATTTACTAAATCTAGTACATTAAATTCAAATTTGTGTTTGGCATTATTTAGGTTAAATCTAGTTAAAACACATTATAAATGTTTGACATTTATTTTTTAGTTTTTACAGATGAAGGAATTCATTCTCTTAATTAATCCACCTTGAATCCAAATTAAATAAAATAAGGATTATTGTCACGCCACATAATTTTTTGGATTTAGCCAACGACAGAATTAAAATGTACCAAATTCATGTTTAGTCGATTTAAGTAAAAACCAAAATCCACATGTAAATAGTGTACCAAACACAGCCTTATATTAGTTCTAATTCGCACGCCATACATATAAACCCTCTCACCCTCACTTGAAACATCTCAAATTGAAACCCACCCACAATGCCTTTTTGCCTCCATTGTCTCACGAAATCTCTCCCTCCCTCTCATTTTCTTGTACAATAGTCGGCTCCTGTACTCCTCTTCTTCATGTGTTCAAATTCTTTTCTAGAAACCACTTCTTCTCCATTCGCCTTCTCCTGTCATCGCCCACTTCCCCGCTCCTGTTCGCCTGATCATATGCACTCATGAATAAACTTACCTCTCTTTGTGCTCGTGCCAACCAAACTTCGCTTGCACACCTTTGTAGTATGATGCTGAATAAATTGCACCAAATAATCTAATGAAAGTAGCAAAGTCTTATTCATATTTTATGAAATAATTTGCAATTCAAATATGATTTTGAAAGACATAATTACTTTCAAAATTGTCAAGTTCAATAGTGTCAAAATAAATGAAATTAAACACCCTTATATAATCCACCAAATTGCTTCTGTGTTTAAACTTAAACATTCACAAAATTTGGCATAGGTTAAATTAATTTTTTTGCTTAAATTACTATCATTTTGAAAAGTGGTAAAATAAAATGTATTATCTGTAAAACTAAGTTATAAATCCAAATCAACTAATCTGATTCTCCTTTTCATAAAGACCAAAATAGATGAGTCTAATGCTATTAATAATGTCCAAATTNTTACAGTTTATACACTTCAATGTATGGGGTCCATTCCCAATTTTATCATATCAAGGTTTTCAATATTATGTCATTTTATTGATGATTAATCTAAATTTTTATGACTTTATCCCATGAAAGTAATTCTTATCTTTTCCAAATGTGCATTGGGTTTCTTAATCTCATTAAAAATCAACTCAACATTTCTATTCAAATCTTTCGATCCGATGGTGGTTGGGAATATAATAACTCCACTCCCAAACAAGTTTTTACCAAACACGACATAATACATCAGTTACTATGTCCCTACACCTCTCAATAGAATGATTTTGCAGAACACAAACATTATCACTTGATTGAAACAACTTACACACCACACCCTTACATGATACATCTCTTCCACTGACATTCTGAGTTGAAGCTTTGCTCACAAGTCTATCTCACAAACTGTATGCCATCCAAAAACACAAAATTGTTAACACCAAATGAGCTCCTCCATACAACCTTACCCATTTAGTCTCACTTAAGGGTTTTTGGATGCTTCCCTTCGATGAAGCCAACTACATCGCACAAACTTGCTCCCAGCTCAGCAACATGCATTTTTCTTGGCTACTCTCCAGGTCACAAAGGATTTAAATGATTTAACCCTTAAACATCCAAAATCCTAATCTCGCGCGAATGTTGTGTTTCAAGAGAACACGTTTTCCCATGCCACAACAATCTCTCAACCCACACCTACAGACCCACCACATATCAACCCCCACTTATCTTTATCTTCGACCATCCAACTCAAATAAATCCATCGAACATAGCTCCATCTCCAAAGCCAAATGTTCCTCCCAATTCAAGACGCCTAACATCCAAACCATTTTACATACACCCCCACTTCTCTTAATTTATACTCCGCATATTGACCCATTTCCTCTCAATATTCATCCTATGACATTTAAAAGTTTTTCAATAGGTTTCTCAGACTCGTGATCTTCTAATTTAGCTTTCCCATGGTCACCTCTCCAACTCTTCCCCACTCTTAAGTTTAATGGGGTAGCACTGCTCTTCAACCTAATCCTTAGGATTCACTTTAGTGTTGTTATGTAATTCCCCTTGGTGTCTATGACTTAATGAGTTAACTAACAACCCTAATTGGGAGTTATGTTACTTATGGCAACAACTTTACTCAGTTGTTAGTTTCCCACTTGTATCAATAAGTTCCAAAATTTTCTCTTAATCAAATTGGGTATTTTAGATAAATACCAAAGGATATATAGGGTTGGGATTGTAGAATTTTCTAACATGATTATTCTAATTTCCTAGGATATTTTGTTTTAAGAAGATTTTTCCAACCAAGAGTGTAGGTATATTAAGAAAGGTTGTTGGGTGTTTTGTTGATTGCAGTCCAGGATTTCACACGCACAATACTTAGATCACCAAATTATTTATTAGAATATCTATCATTTATTAGTGATCCGGGTATAGATTTCAAACCTTAATTTTCTATCTTCTTGGACATAGCAATTACATGTGCAGTAAGATTAATGGCATTTGGTGATTAGACATTTGTCCTAATATCTTTTTAAGTTTTGTAGATTTTTTTTAGTTCTTTTCACTTTTTCTTTTGGTTCAAGAATGTAGGACACTAATTCCAAAGTTCATGTTCTACACAAACACAAGACTATCAAATAAGTGACCCCAAATCTAACATAATACTAGCACACACAAATATGCAAAAATAAGATAAACAAGAATCTATGTAAAATCACATAAGTAGGAAGCATAAAACACGATTCTTTTTGTATTTTCTAACACAAAAATAGCACTAAAATACAAAAAAATACAACATTAGCAATTTCCCAATATAAACCCTAACAGTTCAACAAAAATCTTTGAAAAATTGAAAGTTCATCGTTCCCCTCCAACGACACAAAAAATTTGATATGACTCAAATGATATTAAGCGTCGATGATACACACAAATATATTTGAGGACTAAGTAGTATAGGAAATTGAGTTTGTGCATCGATCCTAGTAGGAACGAGTGAACTACTAAAGTCTAAAAAGTCATTGTCTATTGATTTTGAGTCTAGCATGAAGGTTCAAAATTTGTTTATTATAAAATTTCTAATCCTAATTTTTGTTTGAATCAAAATCTATTACTAGTTTTGAGTTTAGAAAAGTGATAGAACACCTCTATTAAATTGGTTCTATGCAAACCAAATCTATTAAAGTGACTATAATAAAGTTAACAGTTAGAAACAACAATTTTTATTAGTCGCTCCCAGCAATCATAAAAAAATTGCTAGTTGTGATTTTCATAATACAATTAGTCCTCTAACCACACAAAAGCCCCAATATTTGCAAATTTTCCTACACGATTGCACCATCTTAAAAAAAATATTCATATTCTCTTAGAGTAGTTTATGTTAATCTAAATTACTAGATCACAAGTCATTTTAACAACCTATGTGATTATATTAATAGTAAATTACATGAAGAAGGTTAAACTGTGAACTTAAAATACAAATTACACGTAATCGAATGAAAAAATGATATTGATTTGCATAAAATCTAAATCAATGGAGAAAAAAATTTAAGTTATACACATTATAGAAAATCACAACAAACATTTTATTATAAATTTAATATTGAATGATTTAGAATGATCTCGCCGATGTTCTTCACCGAGATTAAACTAAGTTATAAGAAAATTTCCAAGTTTCCATCAATTTTGAGTATAGACGATTACAAGCACGCATTTGGTCTCTTTCAGGAGAACTCTCACGTACACTCACACTCTTCTAAGATCTCTCTGGTGAAGCATGTTGAATGCCATGAGTCTTATCCTTAAACTCTTATCTTCGATCTTTTTACCATCCTTTAGAACATTAGATGATGATCGGATCTCCCCAAATGTTTTAGCCAATGTATATTTATCATTCTTTTCTAGAAATAGCATAATTTGAGACTTCGAATCGTGATTTAAAATATAGTTTTTTTTTAATAGATCATCAAAATATAATTTCTTTAAATACAAATTCATATGAAAATTTTTTTACAAAAAATAAAAAATACTGTGCTATTTTATTCATAATAAAAAAAAATTCTCACATTTATAATCATAATTATAAAGAAGGAAAGGTTTATTTATTTTATTTTATTTTATTGGGAGAATTTTAATCTAATTTTATAATACTATGAAGTTTTTTTTATTACTCATCGATAGGGTGTCAGTTTGGGTCAACAAGTTGTGTTTAGGTCTGACTCGAAAATGAGCCAACCCGAATAGTATGGTCAGCTGGAGCCCGAACTTAAATTGAGCTGGCCAGTTGACCCGACCCGAACTTTCATCCTTATTCGAGTTTTGTTTAGGTTTTCGGGTTCAACTTGAACCCGACCCTAACAATAAACTGTTCGAATTCTTTGATCCGAGCCGAACTCGAAAAATATTCGGGTCACCTAGCTAGCCAATCAATTTTTTAGCCACACTCGGACCAATAGGTCAAGCCAAAGCATGCCATAGTTCTACGCAACGATCATGCAGTTAGCATGACGTATTACGAAGACGTCACCTCAAATTCCTCAGCAGCCACGCAAAGTGCAAGTCCTGTCAAACTATTATGGCTATTATGGTAATTTATGAAAGTCTTAAGCACTCAAATTATACTAAAATTAAGATTATTAAAAAAAACAATCGACTATAAATGATAAAATAAATAATTTAAATATACGGCTTATTTAACTAATAAGGGCGAGTAAATCCGTTCATATAATTAAAATTATTTTTTCAAGATAATAAGAATTTTGAAAATAGCATAAATATTAAGATGCAAATAAAAATTAAGATGCAGCTATCATAAATATTAATGATAGTCTCTATTACGCCATTCACCTTAATAAAAGTATAGCTTGATCTCTACGATTTCTATTTTATTTATTTATTTATTAGTATTATTTTATTTGATGAAGAAGAGATTAATGTTTGTGTATTTGCACTTAATCACAACCAATTAAAGGAAGTTTTGGGCTTTAGTTAAGGAGAAGCCCTCAAGATATAGAAGGATTGAACGAGAATATCTCATATTAGAGAATGAAAAAAAGAAAAGTAATAGTAACAACCTCGTCTTTTACATGTTCAAACATCATTTTTGATGCAGGTGGCTGTATTTTTGCATAGTCATTGATATAGAAAATATGCTATGTATTAATCTTTGGCTTTTATGAAGGGAAATTTATGATATGCCTAACTTTCAAAGTTTAATATATTTTTTTTATTTTTATTTTAATGAAATTGTAGACTAGGAGTCTTACTAAACTATATAAGTTTGTGTGCCTTATATTTTTAGTTTTTGATATATTTGATGTGTGTTGGAGGATTCGTGGTGATAGAGTAATAAATTTGCGTCTCAAAGTAGTACGAGATTCAGCATGAACCTGGATAAAAAAAAAAAAGTGGTAGGAGACCTTACAATATCTTATGTGGAAAATTCTAAAAAAGGAAAAAAAATCAGGGGGTCTGGCCTAATCTAAGTAATTCACTTAGAAATTGTAAGCATATAGACCCACTCACCTTTTGAATTAGAGAAGATGACTTACAATGTTGATATACAAAGGTAGTCCAACAATAAAATTCATAATGGGTCGTGCAGGCCATAGTCGATTGCTATGGGGGCAGTAGTTTGTCGTGAATGTTGTTGAGAGTCGTTGTAGCACAAGCTTATCTCAGGATTGTAATTGAAAGCTGTGGTAATTGTTGACCATGTATGTCGTAGATGATAGCTTTAAGATTGTTGATTGGTCACAACAGCTGAGTCCAAAGTTCGAAGCTGCTCGAGCTCTGATCTACGAAGATAGCAGTTTGTCACATATGTTGTAGTGGGGAGCTACAAAAATGTATGTAGTCGCAGAGGTCAGAGTTGGGAGTTACAAGAGCTCTGAGTCACGTAGGTCGTAGGTTGTCACGTAGTGATGAAATTCAATAATATTAATAGAACATAGGTCGGAGTTGGTAGCTTCATGAGCCATTAGTCATATTGATCATAGTTGGTGACATAAGTTGCAGTGTTGAGCTGTAGTAACATTTGTAGGCCACAGAGACTTGTGTTGGGAGTTGCATGAGCTGCAGTTGGGAGTTTTGATATGGTGAGAAGAATTTATTTGTTGTTATGCCATGAATATGAAATTGGTTAGCCTTAAAATTAATTTGACAGTTTTTACTTTTTTCAAGTTCATTTATAGATAAAAGATTATGAGAGACATTAGGAGCAAAAAAGATAGGAAAAAAGTTTTAGCTTACTATACAGCGTAGGAAGAATATCGTTACCAACATTTGTTATTTTAGTATGTTGACAATTTCCAACAGTCACTTGATTCGAACCTTTGTAAATAGTTGGTTGTAGAAAATTGACAATATGAGGTGTGAGATGCGCTATGGTTCTAGTATCTTGAACTCATTCTTGTGGTTGCCTATTGAGGTAAGTGGTAAGCGCAATAACTAGAGGTCTTGAAGTGGCTTTATTTTGAATGTTTGTTCAATGCCAACAGTGAGTATCCATATGTCCCTTTTGTTGCAAATTTGACAAATCACTTGAGATTTGATTTTTGACATGTTATTATTGGACTGATATTTGTTTTTTCGAAATGCCTTGGTAAAGTTTCTTTGATTTTGTTGCCCCTTTAGTTTAATAAATCAGTAATATTTGTCACTGGGTTGCCTTTGTTAATTTATTGGGAATTTTGCATTCTTCACTGTTTAATAATGATTAGAAATCATCTGACTTGATCGGGTTCAGGTTGGTTCTAATGTCAGTCTTGAATGCCTGATAGTTTGGTGGCAATTTACTCAAGGTATAATGATTGATAACTTTGTTATCAATCTTTGAATTGGCGATTGCAATGTTGTCCACCCAAAACTTGATTATCGAACATATTGGGTCTTTGTATTTGCTCTCATAGTAATGTTATGTGATTCATTTTTGAGTTGAATGAATCTTGATCAATTTGTGGATTGAAATCTCTTTTCTATCTTGAAGTGCAAAGATAAAATCTAAAATTCCTTGAAAGAGAAGAACTGCTTTTATAAACAACCTCCGGATATACCCAGCTTGATTCATTGACAACTCTACTTTTTGTTATAATCATTACGTNTTGAAGTGCAAAGATAAAATCTAAAATTCCTTGAAAGAGAAGAACTGCTTTTATAAACAACCTCCGGATATATCCAGCTTGATTCATTGACAACTCTACTTTTTGTTATAATCATTACGTTCATTCACCTTCAAAAATAAAGACACCATGAATATGTGGTTTTGTAAAATAAAATATTATGTTTCCATATCTTAGAATAAAAAAAAAACTTGTTAGAGAATCAATAAAGAGATGAGATCAAATCTCTACGATCAAATAATTGTTGGAGCATGACTCCATAAAATTTCAAAATTATTGCATTACTTATAAGATTTATATAACAAAATTGTCCAAAAAAAAAATATAGAATAATAGAGGCCAAGAATATAATTTATAATGATCAACCAAAGAGCAAGAGTACTTTCTAAGAGCTTTTGGGTATACACATTAAACGTTAACATATCTAATCAATCGAGGATTATTTGTTCCATTAAAAAGAAAAAAAAAATAAAAAGAAAGAAACCTCTTTAAGCTTCTCAAAGAAGTATGGAGAATAGATCAAACAGTCATAGTTATGTTAGCCCCAAAATCCAAACAATGCTACTTCACTGAATATAACAAAAATATGTTCGGCAACACTAAAATATCACGAGGAAAGGGCCAGCCGACGACCTCTCTGAACTTTCATTGCTGTCATCCCACAAAATACACTAAATAATCATAAAAAAATAACAAAATTGACTAATTTGCACCCATTGGACCGCACATAAACCTTAGTCACGCACGTGGTTGACATAACCATTTTTCAATTAAAGAATCTTCTCCACATCAAATCAAAGTGAGAACAAGGTAGGAAGTGACATAAAACAGTCCATGATCTTGACTTCACATGTTCCGGTCTCTACATACAATTTCTTATAAATCTCCATAGCATTTCCCTTATCAGTAGCAAAGCAAAAGAAGAAGTTTCCCGATTAATGGAAGAGGGAGACAATAGAAAAACTGCTCCGGCGGCCATGGAGGCTGATGAGGAGGAGAAGATGGAGAAGTTCTACGCGCTGGTTAGTAATCTAAAAGCACTGAGAGGTGGTGCATCTAAGAGTGAATTAGCTCCAAGGAAGAGGATGAGAAATGAGAGCTTGCTCTGGAAGCCAACTTTCCGATGGGAGGACTTCGCCGGAGGGAGCGATGGTTTGTGCTCCACGGCGAGATATGAAGAATGTGGCCGGAAGAAGAGGAGGAAGGAAGTGGAGGGAGGAGGAGAGGTGGAAAGCGTTTTTGATCTTAAGCTTGGTTTGTGATTTTAGTGTGTTTATAAATGATGAATGAGTGATGCTTCGTTGGTAAATTAGTATCCAAATTTGCAATTTGCAGGAAAATGGATTTGTTATCATAATTGTTTGTGGTTTGCAGGTGAAAGATGTCTTAGAAAACTAATATTTTTTAGGAAACTTTACATATAAATCTTTCAATTCCTATTTGTTTACATACATAACACTCGAGCTTCAATTTTTTCACACATAAGAGCTTATCTATGAAAATGTGTATTTTAGTTTTTTTTTTAATGAAAATTATGATATTTTTAATATTATATGAAAGATTTAGGTGGTTGAATGTAAAAAATAAATTTTAAGTGATATGTGAATGCATAGGAATTCGTTGGTATGTATATAAATGCCTCTTTTTTTGTTTCTACTTTTTTCATTTTTTCAATTAATTCCTATGCATTTACATATCGAACACGTGACCATCAATTTTTACATGCATGACAAGTTACCTATGCATGAAAAAATGTAGATCTCATTTAAAAAGTTAAAATGATGACATTTTTTATGTGACAATTAAATCTTGTATTTATGTAATTTCCTCTTTTTTAATTCAGAAAATGAGTAAACATATGTACTCATCAATTCAAGGTGGATTACTTTGATTGGGCTAAGCCCTTTGATTTTTTTCCTTTTTAAGATTTTCCACATAAAAATTGTAATGACTGTTCCTATTATTTTTTTATTATTTGAATGTGTGTTGGATCCGTGCAATTCTAAGACGCTAATTTATTTCTCCACCGCTGTGAATCGTCCTTCATTGAACAATTTTTCAAGAGTTAGATCAGGAAGATAAAAAGAATTTAAGAGCCATTATGGATTCAAGGAAAACACTTCCTGCCTTCATAGTTGCAAAGCACTGTTAACCACCACCCGTCGATCATTCTCAATCATCTTCAACCGCCCCCTACTCGTCGCTAATGAAACACTTCGCGAAGTAGCAACATACGTGAAGGAATAACAAAGTAGTTTACGGAGCAAAATTGTGCCCCGAATATGACATAACGACACATCCTGAAGATGATGCAATGAAACACCTAGAATACGATGTAATGACACATGCAGAATCAAATGTAAAAAAAATGTTGTCATTGTAACCTTCTACTATGACCTTCATAGCCAACTGACTCTCACTCTTCGTTACGACCTTTGAGGCCAACGAATCATATTACAACTCTCAAATACGACCTATATGATCAAATATGACTAATGTGGCTTACAACTCATGCAACTCTTGACTCAGACCTCTGTGACATATGTACATTATTGCAGCTCCTAACTCTAGCCTTTGCGTCCTATATATGGACGTTATTGTAGATCCAAAATTTGACATCTATGGCCAACGAAAGTTGATGCAACACCCTACTATGACCTTCATGTGGGGTTGCTATCATTTCATCCTTCCACTAAAACCTTTGTGGTCAACCGACACTGTCACTGTTCACCACTACGATCAGTGTGATCAATTACGACTACTATAAACTAAATGTTATGAAGCATTGCCTACCAAGTAGTATACGAAATTAAGTCCGTGTATTGATCCTAAGAAGAACAAGTGGAACCTAAAGTTTGAAAAGTTTTAGTTTACTAGCTTTGAGTCTATCATGAAGTTTAAATTTTTGGCGATATTAAAGTTTCTGATCCTAATTTTTTTTAAAAAAATATTAAGTTTGAAAAAAATGATCAAAAATTTTTTTGGAATTGTTTCTATGCAAACTAAATCTATTATGGTGACTTTAATGAAGTTGAAAATTAAGAACATCGATTTTTCTTAGCCCCGTCGGGGGTCAAAAGAAAATTGGGATTTCATTTTACAGTCAGTCCCCTAACAATATAAAATTACAATTTTGTAAACTTTCTTATGTGATTGTACCAACCTAATAACAATATTTCTATTCTCTTAGGGCAGTGTAGATTAACATAATTGTTCCACTAGCCTAATCTAGAAATACTAAATCACAACCCAATTAAATAACCTGAATGATCCATTTAGGAGTAAATCACATGAATGTTAAATTATCAATTTAAAATCCAAATTAAACACAATCACATAATAAAAAAGATACTAATTTGCACAAAATTTAATTCATGGGAGAAAGAAATTTAAGTCATAGTCATTACAGATGAAAACAATAAACATTCCACTATAAACTCAATATTAAAAGAGTTAGAACTATCTCTAATGATATTCTTTATTGAAATTCTAGGACGTTACAAGAAAATATTTGAGTTTCCACCTACTTTGAGCATAGAAAATTATATGCACTCACTTGTTCTCCTAAAAAAAAACTCTCTCCCACACTCATTCTTTTAGGATCCCTCTAGAGAAGCATGTTGAATCAGGCGACTGTTCTCCTCAAAGTATTATCTCCAATTTCTCTCTATCAAGTTTTAGAACACTCAACAATGGTAAGATCTCCCCAAATGGTTCATTTGATGCATATTTATCATTACATTTATGATATAATTAAGAAATTAAACTGTAGTCTCACATCTTCAGACATGATGACACCACGAACTAGCACTTAGGTGCATGTTTTTTCGTTTCCAAGAGCCCAGAAATGGCACCTAGGCGCATGTGGCTCTGATTCCAGGCTCCTGGGTGTTAGTTCATCCCAGTTTAGCCCAATTTGAGACTGTTTCACCTTCTTTGCTCGTCAAGTTGTCTAATCACAAAAAAATCGCATATACAAACACAAATATCATGAAAATCATAAAATACATAAATAATGATAAAAAATGATAAGTATGCTCCAAGAACCAATTCCGAGCTCGAAATTCGATGAGTATGAATTTGATCAAAACACCAATGGTTTGATCAAGCAATGGTTTAAAGAGGTCATTATTTGGTGAAAATGATTGAGGGAGTGATTCTTCGCTCAAGAAAGATAATAAAGGTAGATGGTGAGATCAAGCTAAGCATAATGAAAATATGGATTTGAGGTGATGAAACCGTGGAGAAGTAATCCTAAGGCTCTAAGGAAGAAGATAAGAGTGAAATTGGCAGGGCTTCACCAAGGAATGAGGTAATGCCTAAAACCTGAGAAATTGAGCCTATTTATAGGATCAGGTAAGGGGTGTGGTTCACAAGCTAATTGGCTCAACCCATTATCCATGGATTAGTGAGGTGGTGTCCAACCACCTTCAAGCAACGAATGAGGGTATGCCAAGTTGATAGAGCTTCCAAAGAGAGGGTGTCATGGCGGACAAAAGAAGAGGCAAGGTCATGGAGCTAGGCTAGCCTATGTGCCAATTCTCCCTTGTTGCTGTGGTGGTTATTGGAATCAGTTGAGGTGGTTTCAGGGAGAGCCAATGAGAAGGTGCCATATAGGGAGGTGGTTAAAGGCAATTATTGGTCACTTTAACAGAGGCTTCAAAGGAAGAATCACCACCAGACCAAAACTTCTAAACTCAAGAGGTTTTCTTAAGGCTTTCCACTTGTGTTTGGATATGTTGGTCTAAACCTAGCATATGCGACTAAAAAGAGTCAAGAAATGGTTCAGTTTCTAATTGAAGTGGGTCCCAACACTAGTTCTCTAGGAGAGTCACTAGGAAAATCCTAGATCCTGAGTTCTAAAGAGGGAAAGAGAGAGACCTTAAAAAATGAGGTCAAAAACATGTTTTTGTGCTTTTAGGAGGAAATTTTTTGAGTTGTTGTAGCGCTTTCAAGAAGACATTTTCAGTTTTGTCACATTTTCTAGAGAATATTTCTCATGTTATTGTTTTGATTTAAGGTTGTGATTTTTCATGCTTCGAGATGTCGATGTCTGGGGAATTTAGTCCACATGAAAATCAATGAAACTATTATAATTATGAAGATGTGATGCTGATACTCTTTTAAAGATGAGTTGACACTTTTTTCGAGAGCATGAAAGATCAAGCTTATAAAAATTGACCACCTCCTTCACAAGCACAAGAAGGTGAACAAATTTTGTGTAGCACACATATTGTTATTGTTAAATAAATTAACGAAGCGTAGAGATGAAAATCCCTCAATTACAGTTTTTCTTTCTTAGCAACACCAAACACTGACGGATACTCAAGAAGAACTGAGATACATTGGCCCACTTTCCTCTTGTATTAAAGAAGATATACATTGGCCCACTTTCCTCTTGTATTAAAGAAGATGAAATTACAATGTTGATGTACAACTTAGTTTGATAGCAATAACTGTAACGGGACCACAGAGACTGTAGTCTATTCTAATAAAGGTAGTAGCCCACTATAAATATTGTAGATGGTGACTACAGTGTCAGCTGGTCGTAAAGGTCGTAGTTGAAATCTGTGATAGTAGTTGGTCATATATGCCATAGTTGGTTGCTTTAAAATTGTCAATTGACCTAAAGGTTTTAGTAGAGAGTTGGAAGAACTGTTAGCCACGTAGGTCGTAATTGGTCAAATAGGTCATAGTGGTGAGCTATGATGATGCTTGTAGACTATAGAGATTGGAGTTAGGAGCTGCAATAATATTTGTAGATGAAAGAGGCCAGATTTTGGAGTTGCGAGCCACATATGATGTAGTGGAAAGTTGCAAAAATGTCTATAAGCCATAGATGATTGAGTTGGGACTTGCGTGAGTTATGAGCCCTGTAGGTCGCAATTGGTCGCATAGGTCATAGTGGTGAGTTGCAATAACCTCTGTAAGTAACATGAGATAGAGGTTGGATTTGCCTGAGTTGTGAACCACACAGGCCAAAGTTGGTAACGTTGGTCGTAGTGGTGAGTTGCAATAATGTTCATAGGCCATAGGGTCTAGAGTTAGGAGTTGGGTGAGTTGTGAGCTATGTAGGCCGTAGTTTGTCACATATGTTGTTGTGGTAAGCTACAATAATCTTCGTAAGCCATAGAGATTGGAGTTAGGAGGTGTAATAATGTTTGTTAGCCATAGAGACCAAAGTTTAGAGTTGTGTGAGTTGTGAGTCAAATAGATTGTAATTAGTCACATAGGTCATGGTGATGAGCCACAATAACATCCACAAGCCATATAGGTTGGAATTGGGAGTTGTTGAGTTGTGAGTTCATCCCGATATTTTTTATATGTAAGGATTTATGAATTTGACACCATTACTTGAAGATTTTAATCCCCGGTAATGACACCGAAAACTTGATCTCAAGCAAAGTAAGATTTCAATTATATTTTTAGGGATTCTATGCAAGCATACATATCATTATCAAATAATATAGGGCTTTCTGATTAAGTCCTGAATATCGATCCCATAGAGATCGGGGTTAATCACGGTGGCTTTCAAGAGAAGTTCTAGTTTAGAATAACACACCCTAGCTTGAAAGGTCGATAAAGGTTTGATTTTGATTATATCCTACAATTATCACTACAATACTACTTCTTCTTCTAAACTAAAATACTTAGTGAAAACCGGAAAGTGGGGTTTAATATATTAAAAGTATCATTCCTTATGCAATAAAATTAGTGATATGTGTAAAAGTAAAACAAGTAGAAAGTGAGATTGTGACAAATAGAAGCAATTATATTCTTTACCCTTACTAGAGATATTATAAAGAACATTTGTTAATCTAAAGTTTGAATAGTTCTGAAGACAGAATAGACAGGGAAGATACTAGCTCTCACTCTAGAGTTCCCTCTTATCCCTCCATCAGGAGGCTAATATCTTACATCAAAACCTAAAATAATAGACCAATTTAGGGGGCTTTAGCTTGTCACTCTAAACTCCTCAAATTCTGCACCCATTAAAGATTATTTCCCTATTTATTTGCACTCAACCATATGGACTACATTCTCATCCATACAATCTCATGTGATTGTACTACTGTTGATTGAGAAAACGCCATCACAGATCTTACATGTTCCCACAACAGATTTTAATATGCAAGTTGAGATGAAGTTTATATGTGAATGAAGAAAAAAGTAAAAGTTATCCAATATATTCTCACTCTACTCAATTCTATATCCTACACATGCATACTAATTCATTACAAGAGGAAAGAGTAAAAAAAACTATTCACTACACATGAGAAATAACAAGAAATTTTCATTGTACAAGATTTTGAAACCATACAGACAAAGTACTAGAATCAAATCAAAATACAATGAAAATATTTATCTTTTATGGAAATCAAACTCTCCTTGTATACAAAAAGCAATCTCCTACAATTCCTCCCAAGAAACAAAGTGAAAAGAAAAGAAGAAATTCTCACACTCTCTCTTTCTCTCTCACCTTGTCGCCCTACTTGGGGCTCACGCCCAAGCCTTCTTCTTCTTCTTCTCCAAGTTTTCTTCTCCTCTTCTAATTGATTCAAGAGCCCACAAGTTATTTTAAAAGCATTTACAAGCCTTTTTTATAATTTCTTAAGAGATTCTTAAGTGTCTCTTCAAAATTGTTCATATTCATTAAATCTTTCAAATGGTGTTTGAAGTGCCTCTTCAAAACTACATGTAACCACCCAAAATTCTTCTAGAAAGCCCATTTTCTGATTTCCAACGAATTCCTCATGAGATGCACGACGCACCGCTTAAAAAATTGTTCAAATCCGACGTATATTCTAGAAAATATGTTGAAAACTGTCACCAATGCCTAAGCGCCATTTTTGGGCGCTTAAGCGCATCCCTCTTTGTCTGGTGGTGCCTAAGCGCCATATTTGGGCACTTAAGCGCAGGGCACAGGCACTTAAGTGCTCGGTTTGGTCCCCATGGCTCTAGCGTGCCCCAATTTGACCTGATTTGCTTCGGTTTGCTCCGTTTTGGTCCATTTTTTGTTCCTTTTGCTCCAATCACTCCAAATTCTTCAATTTGATGTACCTACAACCAAAAACACAAGAAAACATATCTTTAAAGTGGAATATAACATGAAAAATAGTACATTTTTAGGCGTATCATGGATCACGTAGACTACAGTTGGTCACGTATGTCATTGTGGTGAGCCACAATAATAGTTATAAGCTATAGTGGTTGGAGTTGAGAGTTACATGACCTGTGAACCACATTGGACCTAGTTGGTCAAATAGGTCGTGTTGTCTACAATAAGATTTATAGGTCACTAGAGTTGAAGTTGGGAGTTGCATGAGTTGTGATTCATGCAGGTTGTAGTTTGGGACATAGACTGGGATGTTAAGCTGCAATAATATCTGTAAGCCACAAGGGCTGGAGTTTGGAGTTGCAGAATTTATGAATCATGTAGGTCATAATTGGTTACGGAGGTCATGGTAGTGAATTGCGGTAGCTTCAATTGGTTGCAGAGGTCGTAGTAAAGTGGTATGAGGAGAGAACTTCATATAGTTACTGTCAAATCTTCAATACAGTACTATTTCCTAACTCATATTTGGGGTATGTTGCTACATTGGATTCATGAAATGTCGTTACATCATGTTTGGGTTGTGTCGTTACACCGCAACATACGTCATGACTCAACATGGTGCTTTTGCGTCGTTACTCAATAAGGTCCATTGATGATGACAGACATAAGGGGGCCGGCGACAGACGGTGAGTGGTAATCGACGGTGGTCGGCAACTGCGGGAATAGGAAGTGCTCATCCATTCATCAATCCATAACATCTCTAAAACTTGGCTCCTCTTCTTCTTCATGTCCAATTTTTGGTTCATGTCTCTCCCTTTTATGAATGGAGTAAGACTCTATTTATATAGTTTAGGAGTGACCTCCCTGCAAATAAGAAAGGAATCCATGTCACTCCATTGGACGATCCAAAGAGATTTGCTTGATTGGATGTCATTTTGTTGATGTTAAGTGTCTTAACGATATCATAATTAAACGCACTAAGGCTTGTTGGATTTATCTTGTCAATTCACTCAATTTGAATATAAGATTGTCAGATTTGAAATTTATTTGACCTTTCAATTAATAATTAATCACCTAAAGCTTTCAAAAGTTGTTTAACGAATTTTTGTGTCATTGTGTTTGTCTAGTTTAACCGGTCATTTTTATAAGTGTTTTGAAATCAGAATTTGAAGATTTCTTCTTCAAAAAATATCTCAAATGTGTCGTATTTCTGGTCAAGAGATGAAATTTATTGTCGATTTATCAACCAGAAATATTATCATAAATAACTTCACTCTAAACAATATAACAGTCATGAATTTTCATACCTGCCCCAATTATTTGTAGCAATATTATATTGTTTCAGCAGGCCCACAGCACCGAGAACCGCAAAGGAATGTTGATGAACTTGATCTTCTCCTACTTTTTTCATTATTTTAAACTTTCGTCAACATCTGGCTTTGATTTATTCGCCCAATTTCAGACTTAGCATCGATGGACTTGTCAAATTTATTTAAAACGGCACAAAAATTCTCTTATTGCATCAGCGGCGCACATTTTCTGGCCGGCGACAGGTCTTGAAATTATCGAAGTAACTTATTATTTAAAAATCATTAATAACATCTTGAACTCATTACTTTTTTAGATTTAGCATCCTTAGAAATACAGACTGTTTTCGTGAACCCATGATTTAGAGATTCAGGAATAAATAAGCTATAGCTTGTATGTATTGTTGAATACGCTGCCCTGCATAAAATTTTTATGTATTGTTCGATTCTAATTTATTCTCTATGATGAATCATGCTCCGAGAGTTAGAGTCAGTGAAGGAGAGAAAGAAGTGAGAGCAGAATAAGGCTGAAATTTTTGTATGGAGAATCGAAGAAGATGTCCATTTTATTCGTCGTTTTGCCACGTAGTTATAGAAACATGTTTTGTACAACTACAAAAAAAAAGAAGAAATATGTCATATTTATATTATAATTTGAGTTTCAATATTAGTGGTAATTGTCTAGCCGGCTAGCTTGAAATCAGTCGATTGAGGCTATCGACGGGGTGGCATCTGTGCCCTCTCGAGTATGTGTTGGACAACATGGCGATCTTGCTCGTGTCTTTTGACACAATCGACCAGAGCAGCCGGTTGTGAGGTGGATGTGAGGTCCAGACGTGGGATTGACCAGTCGAACGTAATCAATCAGATTTTTTTTTGCTGAGTGAGCTATGACTCATTCTCTTTTCATCTGTAGTCTTACAGGGCTAGTGTCTATCCTGTTTGGTTAGTTCGTCGCCACGGTCGAATCTCTCAATCTTGCAAGGTCTTAGGCGAATTTTGCCGCAGCCTATGCGAGGTATTCGACATAACTCGCTGTCGAGATGATTTACACCTCACTTTCAGTGGTTCTTGCCGCTATTGAGGGGGAACCATCTCCAGAGTTTGGACCTATCCTAGGTTTGGAGGCGCGGCCTCATGCGCTGCTTTGAATTGTCGATTGATTGTTTATCTCGAGAGAAGATTATTTCATCTTAGTCTTTCATTCTCTTTCAAATTTTTGTATATATTGAAAAAAGTGAATATTGCCTAATACAGTGCTTAGGTATATGTAGCCGGACGATGGAGTCTTCAGTAATTATGGGTGAATGACTGGTGATTGATGGCGCGAGGAGGTTGAGTATTATGGGAAGTGATGATGCTAGTTTTATGTTGCTTTTACCGCCCCGTAAGAGGCCAATCCTGCTTAGATTGTCAAGTGGATTTGATCAATTACAATCTAGCAAATGATTGTAATTTTGTGAAGAGTTCAATCAGTTGATCCTGAGAGTTAATATGATGAATAAGTGTTTTGGCCTTATGCTGTCACAAATGAAGTGGCGATCGACTTGGATATGCTTGGTGTAGGCACGAAACATATGATTTTTTTTTAGGGCAATGGTTAAGATGTCATTGCAGAGATTAGTAGAATAGTTGATGGGAATGCCAAAATCATCAAGTAAACGATGCAGCTAGATAACCTCAATAGCAACTGCAGTGATTGTCATGTATTACGTTTCAATGGATTAATAAGCAACATAATTTTATTTCTTTGTACTCTATAAAATGTGATTGTTGTCGAGAATATTGCAGCTCAGTATAGTAGACGTATAAGTTAATGCTTAAATAGTGAATGCAGATTGCTTCGAAGGCCAAGAAATAGGTTTATTTAAGGTCTTGTAATGTGCATTTTAGTAGTTGATAGGGATGATTGGATGGATTTTGCATGAATTGCTAGAGATAATTTGTGGCAAAGAGAAGATCTGCTCGGATAATAGTAGATATTGCAGAAATCTTGTGAGTTGTTTATAGAGTTGAGGTTGGGGGAATGTTACATTGCAATGAGATGTTGTCTTCCATAGAGGGAAGAGAGTGGGGGGATGGTTTGCAGTCATGCATTCCAAGTTTGATAAGAATTTGTGAGCATATTTCATTTCATGTTGACCAATTGGAGTGGTGGTAACTTGGCGACCAAGGAATTGAGAGATTTATTAGAAGTTTTGAGATGGAATGATTGTTGTAGGTGTGGGAAGTATCTTTACAAGTGTTGGTGAAGCATTCCCTATGAAGACAATGTCGTCAACATAGAAGAGAAGGTATACCAATTCTTAATTTTACTTGTAGATTATTGAGCATAAACTAAACCGAAGATGAACCCATAGTGTTGTAGATAACTGGTAAATATGGGGAACCATTGGAGGGGTGTTCATCGTAGGCTATAAAGTGCCTTTTGAGAAGGTAAACATAATTAAGAAATTGACAATCAACAAATCCTTGGGGTTGTTTCATGTGAAAGGTCTCAATCATAGTGGCATGAAAGAATCTATTAGACATCAAATTGGTGACTTGGTCATTGACAGGTGACAACAACAATATGAAGTATGTGACTCATAGAGAATTGTTTTTTCAAATCACACGTGTTTAAATTCTTGAACCACGAGTTTCGTTTTGTATCTTACGATAGTTCTATTGTTGTGATGTTTAGTTTTGAGGTGCATTTGCGATGAATAAGGTTTTGATTGGAGGTTTTATATTACCTAAATCATATTTATGCCAACATTTGCTTGTGTGTGACCTTTTTTAGAATAAATTTGACATATGAGAAAAGTTGTGGATGTGAATTTTCTTTTATCAAGGAATTATTGCGCGTGTGTGTGTGTGCGTGTGCGTGCATATAGATGTATATCGACGGTCTTTGTAACCTGCGATCCTAGCACTGCCTGAGCAGCTAGCTCTATTGGGGACTGTATCTCAAAGACAGGAGGGGAGGGTTGCCGAACCGAGAGGAGGCGGCTAGGGTGAAGTCGGTGAGAGAGGTGGGAGACTGGCGAGAAGGCTCGTCGGCGGGCAAGTGCTGACCCGAGACCCTAAAGGAAGGTGCGGCGCCTGGCCATCATGCAGGCATCATCCACGGAGAGATGAAGTAGGAGATAGGCGACGTTTCGGGCGAGATGCGGAAGGTCAGGCGAGATGCGGGACTCATGTTATGACTTATGAATGTTCAGAAAGAACTGGAAAAACATTATAAAAATATACATCCATAATAGGCTTTGTGGATTATTGTGAACAATAAGGACTACGGAAGACATTCTCTGTGGGCCTATTTGCGTGGTGCTTCTGTTAGATGTGAGCTCAGAATTACGGCCCAGCTATTCAAAAAATTAGAGCATTTCTAAGCATGGCCATCAATAATCTAACAGCCGTATGTTTGAATTATTCTAAAAAAAATTTATTTTTGTAAAATTATTAAAATTACATAATCTTTAAACTATAATTGTAAATTATAAGTAATTATTATCTTAAATTCTCATATTATAAAGAATACTCTATTTATCTCATTTTGACATAGAAAAAAATATATTTTACTAAATTTGATTTTAATAACAAACACTTTAATATATATATATATATATATAT